>JAFVLL020044531.1:0-11928 GCA_021397915.2 Tor tambroides | reverse complement strand
GCTGAATGGATTCAAAAACAGTAAAACTCAACTGTTTAACTCTTGGGGAGTTGTAAAATGAGCCTATTTTCAAAAAAAGTGGAGTGTTCCTTTAAAAAAAGAAAGTTCATGGTAACTTTAATAGTCCATGCCTATTTCCCCTACTTTTACATTCAAAAATACCTTTGTATTTTTAACTAATACCTTTGTAGTTATCTAATGCTCTCTTATAAATAATATTATCTTTAACAAAAGCCTAAATGAATAGCAATTTTTTTTCATACTGTACATTAAAATGTTGTGTGATGCCTAAATTCACTTACAGCACTTAAAACGACTCACTTTCAGTGTTTTATTTTTTTAAATGCATTAAAATAAAATAGTGGCCATTTATTGGTTACTGGCCCAAACATGACAATAATTATCTGCTTAACTGTATCTCCCAGAATTTTGATTGCACTTTATTTTACAGTACGTGTACTTACCTAAGAAAGTACTGTGTAATATAAGGTAACTACATGGGTTAGGTTTAAGGGTAAGTTCAGGGTAAGTACCTAGCTATTACCCAGTTATTATAATTACTTTAATAAGCACATAGTATGCACATGTGGAATAGGACTGTAAAATAAAGTGCTACCAGAATTTTAATATCAGGACATCCCCAGTAAGAGCCAATGATATTTCCACACATAGCACAGCTGCAACAGCTGTGTGAATACCAAATCTGCCATTTATAGATATTTATTTATTTTAAAAATTAATATATTTATTTTAATTTTAAAAAGCAACTTTTTATACAGGCTGACTAAGTAAATCAAACAGGACACACACACACCAGTCACATACCTCAAATATCATCCGCTGTAGTCCAAAGCAAAATGTGGAACCAAAAGGGTTGGTGTTGTTTGCAGATGATGACCTGCAGAGCAGTGCACAACTAATCAGTTAATTAGATATTATGAATAGGTTTTCATATGCAGAGGTGTCTGTATGCTGTAGTTTGAATTAAACCATGTGAAAAACCACAGACTTTTTTAAATTCAGGCAGTGTTGTTAGTTTTAATTAAAACTATTAAAAATCTTTCATGAATTGAAATAAAGCTGAAATAACAACTAAAACTAATAAAATTACAAAAGCAAATACAACTAACTAAAACATAAATAAAAAAATTAAATACACAAATAAAAGCTCATTTAAAATATTAATAAATACTATACTTCTACATTAATAATACTAAAATAACGCTGCATTCATGTGGCCAAATCTCTACCCCATGGCTCTCACCTGTGTAGCACAACTGGTTTTTCCATGGGGTGTCCTAGCAGCTCCTGAATCAGATCCCACTGAGTGCAAAAGTTGAAAACATAATTAGTACTCACTTAAAAACTTAAAAAAAAAAAAATAAATTATCACATACCATAGTGCATAAAATAACATGTAATGCATGTGTATATTAAAGTATGTATTGACTATACAATGAAGTCCATGAACTCACTTTGCTGTAGGTGGTCAAAATGCAGTCCTCACTCTGAGCATCTGCCCCATCTGAAACACAATTTAAAGAATGAAACACAAAACACCACAGAGACAGGACAGAAACATGATCTAGTCCAGAGAATGTGATACAGACCTTTTTTAATGATGAGAGGAATCTTGAAATCACACCGATGATATCTGAGATGGGAATAAAGGGCAGTTATTCTGATGTTCTCGTGGAATATGATACTCAAACCACACACTGCTAAACACTGCAAGCATTATGAAATGAAAATCAATATTCAATCAATATGCCCAGACTGCAAAACCTCCAGAATGACCTTCCCAAAAGCATTGCCCAATTGAAATAGATATTCAACCAAATATTAACAATGCTACAATACATAATACAATAAAAGCAGAGAAATGAGACTCACATGTTGAAGTTGTAATGGCCAGGGTAGTTGGTGTGAAGGACAAATTTTTTGACCAGGTGGGTTGTAGAGTCAAAGAGTATATCCTGAAAGACAGAGAGAGAATAATTGCTCAAAGTTTAAGGGTTTACTAGGGGTGGCACGGTTCGCGGAAAAAAACCGAACCGTACGGTTCTCCACTCACGGTTCGGCACGCGCTAGGACCGCGGTTCATCTTCAGTCTGACAACGCATCTGCAATATGGTTTGTAATAACACGTAAAAAAAAAAAAAAAAAACAGGGTTCGGCTAATGTGCGCTTCTGTTGATGGATGCGCATTCTGGCTTCCCAGTACATCACAACAACAGCGATGAAGAAAAAAAAAAAAGTGGACAAACCATTCACTCTTGTTCAATGCGAGTGTCGTATGCTGGAATTTGAGCAGTCAATTCCGTCATCAGCCGGGTGCTGATAGCGCGCAAGCGCACACACAGGTGAGACCTGAACAGCACCCGTTGATATCTGTATTTAAACCAAACTCATGTAAGCTTTGCCAGTTTAAACATTTAAGAGCCAGAGGACGCGAGCTCACGCGCGCAGTGAGAAGATTTGTGCGTGCGCTCATCAGAAGCGCGCAAACCCGCGCCTCAGAACGCGCGCAAATATTAAGCTCTCTCTGAAGTATTGTGTTTGAATGGACAAATTCACACAAACATTATGTCAAAATGCCCGTCTTGGTAAGTATCATATATAGCAGACATAGCCGGCTGAACGTACAGTATCAGTGCACTGGATCAGTGCATTCTCTTAAAGTGACAGCACTTTCTTAATATTAATCAAACAGCAACAACAAAGAAATCACTCACTGCTCTTGATTGGATCGCTTTTGTAACTTTAATGAAGATGCATCTTTAATTTATACAGTAAAATATGCAATGCTGTTTTACATTTGATCACTTTATTCAATTTCTTTACCTAAAAACTAATGCTATAGACCTATCTTAAAACACCCCCCTGAAAATCACTGTTTATTTTATTTGTTTCTTTACTCTATTGTATTTAGTTGTACTGTTGCTTGTAGTTAGACAGATTATTTTTATTTTCTTTGACAGTATAGTTTTTCCCTAAACATACCGAACCATACCGAAACCGTGATTCTAAAACCGTGATACAAACTGAACTGTGAAAAAGTTGAACCGTTCCACCCCTAGGGTTTACGTAAACTGAACAAACTAAATCTACACTAACAGCATGTCATGGAGTAATTAGAAGTAATGCAACTAATGGAGTAATTTAAAAATAATACTCACCACTCCCAGAATATAATAGTTAAAGAAGTAGTCATTACACTTGGACGGGACTTGCTTGTGAGGGGAGGGTGAATGGATCTTCATCTGAGACATACAAAAAAGGAAAAGATGTTTCAAGACAAACAGAATAAATGTGGAGAGGGAATGTGATTTTGCTCATCTTGAGAATAATGTGCAGTGTTTTGTATAAATAGGTTTGGTCATTACCTTATCCTCTGACTTGTAGAAGACCTTATGTGGAGAACCAAGAGCACTCAAAACATCCTGACAAGAATCTCCAAAGTAGATGTTTCTCTCAACGGCTCGCACTTTCGTATCAGCCAACACTCCCGGACCACATCCTGAGAAAGTAAAAACACAAACAATGTGAAAAAAGCAGCGTACCAAATGGCATATTTGTTTACTAATTCATTTTCTATTATTACTGGATCACTAGATATCACTTATAATCTGGATTACAGCACCAAGATTACACTGTGGACATCAAGGCAGCAGTAAAATTGGTTAAAAACATAAATAAACACACATTGCGTTCAAACCTTTAGAATCAGCAAGATTTTTAATGTTTTTGAAATAAGGCTTATTTACGCCAAGGCTGCATTTAGTGAACAAAAATACTGTAAAAACAGTAATATTGGGAAATATTATTACAATTTAAAATGCCTATTTTCTATTTTAATATATCTTAAAATGCAATTTATTCCTGTCTTCAGTGTCACATGATTTTTTTCTTACTGACCCCGAACTTTGAACAGTAGAGTAAATAAATGTCCTTAAAAATAAATGTTAATAAATTGTTTGTTTCCTTTTTATGACAAATGATAAATGAAGTTAATTTTCAGAAGAATATTATTAATTAACAGTAAAATGTTGCTGATAAGCCTATGAATTTTGCTATCCTGAAATGCAAGATTGCATAGTTGCAGTTTATGATTTGCATTTGTTACTGTTTTTCCCTGCTGTCAGCGACCCCTATCATAACAGACCTGCAATTCATTTTTGGGTCACGGCCCTCCAGTTGAAAACCACTGAACTATATAGTTAAACTCACACAATACTGATTACCAAGAACATTTCAAAAGAATGGATAATAGAATGTCTATAAACATGTTTGTTAAGATCAATACATCTATGATTATGCCAGCTTTATGGTTTATGCTATAGTGATAAAATAAACCTATGCTGTTTGTTTATGTTGGTGATGACTAACAATCAAACAATAATCAGCACAAATGTTTATTTATCCCAGAAGCACACATTACTTAAGCTGGTTTGCTAAGCACTGCTTAACTTTGGGAATAACATATCATGATATGCCTTTAAACACAGAAGCTTGCCAGAAAACAGGGAACTGTTGCTCTCATCAACATGCTTAAAATGAATGCATGTTTATTAAAAAATTGCATAATGATGTCTGACATTAGTTTTATGGATATACCTGCAGTGAGCAGGCGAAGTTTGAGACCCAGCGGTCCCGCCCCATCTCTCAACACCTCCACACTCTCTGCATACACATTACCAAGGTAACAGGCCAGAGGCATCACCGGAGCCCTGTGAAGAAATATATAATTTACGATGTTCGCTGCTTGAGGGAATGCAACCCACAGCGTTCTTAACAAGTGCTTAAACTGAACAATCAAAATTAGAGGCCCAAGGTCTCAGACCAAATGCAGACTAATGCGCCCCTGGGCCACATAAAAATTACAAATAGACATAATAAGACAATGGCTTTGAACTTTATGGTAGGTAAGTAAACACATCCATGCTCAATGGTATGCAGCTGTAATCATTCATTAGTGGTGATATGGTGATTTACTTACACATAAACACCACAAATATCCAAAATCATGCACGGCTCTTACTTGGTTTCTTGAAGGTTGTTTCCAGAGTAAATGTACATCCGTTTGACAGTGGCCCCATGGGGAATCTGCAGGGAGGCCAAGCCATGGGCAAAGTTAGGCTGTCAAGGCAAAACAGCTAGGAGTAGAACACAGTGTCTGTGCAGGTGTCTCTTTTGGAGAAAAGATGCTCACATGATCACAGTAACGTATTTTAGATAATAATTATCTAAAACTATTGAAACATTTTTGCTAACTGAAATAAAGCTAAAATAAAATACAAATATTAAAAACTTAAACTAAATAAAAATTAGACACATTGAAGTTGAAGTTTAAGCACCTAAACTTAACTAAAACTGAAATTAAATAATTTCAACCTAAATAGTAATTTAAAAACGTAAAAATGAACATAACAAAATCGCTAGAATTGAACTAAAACTAAAACATTTAAAAACTACATTAAAATGTAAACTGAAAATACAAAAATAAAAGCTAATTAAAAAATAAATTATAAAAATAATAAACTATAATAATATAGAAATAACTCTAGTATAACACTGATATAAGTGCCATTCGTTTACATGCAATAATCTGTATTTATCTGTATGTATTTTAATTTACTTAATAAAGTACTTCATATTATTATTAATATTTTCAATATTTAATTTTATAAGACACACCTAAATGTTATTATTATTATATTATTATTTACTTTTTACTTCATTACTAATATAGTAGTACTTTATTTTTTGCAATCATTCTACATACAGTGCGTGCATAATTATGCAAGTTGATATTCTGATCATATTTTTTTCCAAGCACATTTTACCCATTCCAAACCACATCAAATCTTAATAACTACTATTAATTTTGTATTTAATCATTTATAAGTGATATATAATTGTCCATGAAGGCTGGATGTGAAAAACTCCTTATGTTCAGGTGTGCAGAATTATTAAGCAGGTTTTATTTTACAGATAAATGGGCCAAAATAAGAGATTTAACTCAGACTGAAAAGTCGAAAATTATTAAATGCCCATTAGAAATATTCAAAACTAATGCAATACAGAAACTGCAATGTTAAGGCATGACCATTGGACAGCAAAATGCTCATTGGGTCAGCATGGTCAGAAAAAAAACAGGAGGAGAAGAAAAGACACGTTAACTGCAAAAGAATTAAGAATTAAGGTGAAGAATTAGGTGTGAAACCTTCAGGAACCATTTAGTCTCTAGCGCCACCATTTTCCAAAACTGCAACCTACCTGGAGTCTCCAGAAGTGCAAGGTGTCCAGTTCTCAGAGACTTAGGTTAGGTAAAGAACCCTAAAAAATGACCCTCATTTAATAAGAATACCATTCTGAAGGTTTGGAATTGGTAAAATATGCTTGGAAAAAAATATGCTCAGAATATCAACTTGCACGCACTCAATTATGCACGCACTGTACAGTACTTAGCTTTATATGTCTTTTATTATAAAGCAATCACATGTAACAATAGAATAAGCCACATTTTTTAGGCAGTGGGCAGTGAAAGTAAGAGTACACACTAACAAAAAATATGAAAATACCATGGAAATACCATATTTATACATCATGCCAAATGCAATAAAATGGTTTTACCTGTATTCTTTGAAGTTCCATCTAAATACCATGCACATGGTATCATTCATAGCATGAACACAGGGAGCGAACCTAGTCTCACCTCATATTTAGGAGCTTCACTCCACGAGTCCAGCTGGAAAGAGAAGGAAAGCCCTCGGAAGTTCAGGTGGAAGAGCTGCTCGGCAGCATTGTAGACTGGACAGAGAGAACATGAAGCCCACAATAAATACACAGACACAGCAAAAAGAAGTCTGGACAAATAACTGACACATACAATAAATCTCACCTCCTGGATGAGTAGCGCCAAAAGACTGATCAATCTGCTCAATAGTAGGTGCTATTGCCTGAGAGTTAAAATGTACTCCACTGTAATGAAAAGAGGAATGCGTCATTTTACATTTCTGTGGCTGACAAAGAAGTTATTAGTAGAAGTTAGTATATCTTAATTCCATATCTATAATATCTAGATTCTATAAATATTTTAATTAATCTTAAAAAGCTTAATTCTGGGTGAAACACTAATGTAAACGATAACTACTGTGGCTAAACAAGATGACTTACCAGTATTTCAGTTTCACTTTGCTCAAATCATACACTTCAATTACCTGCAAAAACAACACTGACTCAATGGAGATATATTTGCAACGTAGTGTAAAAAATAAACACATTTTAGGCCAAAATTTCTCTCTCTCTCACACACACACACACACACACACACACGTCACCTCTCACCTTCAGTCTCTGATTGCAGGCGTCAAACAGCAGTTTAATTCCATCCTGAGTCAAGTTGAGAATGAGGTCGTGGCTGAGTGGCATCTGTTTGAGGGAGAGAAACAGGTCAGATAAGGATACAAATAATCCATATACTTTAGTGCCTTAGATAAAAACCTCACAACATCGACATTCATAGACATAATAATGGCAGATCCGTACTTGTTCGCTGTAGAGCACCTGGACATTTTTGATGATTCGGCAGTGTTTCTGTAATATTGAAATGGCCTGGGCCAATGGCATCCCTGGAAACAAATCCAGACAAACAGTTCAGTTCACATTAACATGATGAAAGAAGTGGCTCAACAGCTCTACAAGGTGTGTAGTAAAAACATGACAATTACAGGGCATAAAACACATAATCACATAGGGTAAATAACTTGTCAACGTTTATAATAATTTATTATTACATAGCACAGTCCAAAAGTAATATATATATATATTTTATCCAAAAGTAACTTTTTTTTTTTTTTTTTTAAAGTTTAATGGTCCAGGCACACCAAGAACAATAACGATAACTAACCATAAAGCCTGTCTAATAATAATAATTACAAAAAAAAAAAAACCCATAGCGAAGCATTTCAGTTTATTATGAGCGATAAAATCACTGACAGTCAAACAAAATTATTCATATTTTAAAGCGCGCGATGTTGCAATTTGTTAATAGCATACCTGAATAAACATAACATCATCGTTCGTTGATGTAGACGCAAATTTGTTCGTTAGTCTCGTTATAGTTTTTGAAACGAACTAGCCCAAGTAGTATTGTTTTCTTGGCAGAGGGTTTAAGATAAATAACAATTATTTGTATTATTAAAACAATACATATATAACCAGATAATAAAGTCATATTTTTATTTATTTCCCCGAGTATGTAAAGTAAATAAACTGGATAATATCGGTATCAAATGTCAAAACAAACACATTCAATGTGATGCAAGATTGCGATAATGCTGATACCATTCATCATAATGAGATAAATATATGTATATTTAATTTGAAATATATTTAATATATTGTTTTCTTTTAATATTCTTGTATCCGCCCTAGTGAAACAAAAGAGAGGGACTTTAACTGGGACTTTTTCAGGTCAAGTGAACCTCAGATGTGAAAGTGTCACAGAGTAATGTATAATGTCAAATAAATCAGCTCGTTTTTAAAATGGTATAGCATTAGCTAACTCAACATGCAATGTTCACACTCACCTAATGCGAATTCCCATTGTTCATTTCCCAAAGATCGCTCAGGAACGACCTCCAGATCCAGCATTGGCGGGGAGAAATTGGGAATATCAACGAGGATCTCTGACTTTGCCAGATCTGAGTCTTCCCTCTCGAAATATCTTGAATAATCCACCGTTAAATCACCAAATCAGTCCAAATATAACGAATTAGTATATTTAGAAAGCTCCCACACACTTTAAACACAGTTTGAGTGATACACGACACCTCTGACGTCAGATATGGCAAAACACAAGTGATGCAATCCAGCTATCAACCATGCTTATAAATAACACTATAAAACGAACAACGGATACACACTTATAAAAGGTCAATATGACAAAGCTTAAATAAATTAAACAAGTGAACTGTATGTCAGTCACAGCGAGCCGATGTCAAGAATAACTGGTTACAGGTTGCTGCTCTTTTATCAACTTCCATAAGCATGAATTAATTCAAGACGTTATTTATCTTACAACCAATATATAGGCGAACAAAGTATAAAACTGCTGTCTGTTGTAAAAAAGAAAACAAAAACACTTCGATCTGACCTTTGACTTACTCCTGAATCACATAAAACACATAAGCTACTAATTATTACATCGAACGAAGAAAATTTCGTATCCAACCGGTTAAATTACATGCATTTAGCCTATTTATGGCAAAGATCGCAGGCCGAGGTAAGTCAACATACACACATCAGACTATCAGTGACTCGCACGAGCCTCGCCTGACGCTGTTTTCTTTCTTTCCGATGATTCAACAGCAAGCAAACAGATCACCAGTTATGACCATCATCTGTTCATAATAAAGCGGATTTCTCCGGGTGCCGCCGTTTCGGTTGTTGGAGATGGCGCACTGTTACATGCAGCTTTATTTTCCGGTGTCTCTGGCGTTTAAGATTTGCCTAAGATGATAAAGAAAGAGCCCCTCCGTGCCAAAAGCAACTTCCATCCAAAACACCATCATCAGCTGATAATTCAACTTCCTATGCGAACGAGAGAGCACTTCCTCGCGGCAATTTTCAAAATAAAAGTCACAGAGGGAGCGCGGTCCGTAAACGGAACATAGGCTAGACCGCAGACCACAAAAAACCAAGGGGTGGAATACAAGGGTTTACATAGCCAAAAATAACACAAATTAATAAACAGATCAATAAAAAATAAAATAAAGAGAGTTCGACTCGATAGTTCGATCCTGTTGACGTTTTTATGTTGATGGATCACTGGCCAGATTTTATGTGGCATATTATTAGTTTGGTGCTGTTTATAGTATTACATTTTTGAACTTTAATTAATTTTTGGTCTGCTCACAGGATTCGTCCAACAGTGTCTCGAGAGTGCAGGTAAACTTTACTCATCTCACACAGCAGGCTAAGAAATAGCCTACACAAAAGACAACATATCAATTTGCTTTAAATACATAAAATAATAAATGTAATAGACCTTAGTCAGAGTACCACCATATTTAATGAGTTTTGACAAGCACCAAAACGAGGCTTTTAGGTGTCAAGCGTGGTGTGTTTTGGACAGTAGGCCTACTATTGCTGAACTTCTTGATTGTTCAGCTGACAAAACATATTACAAAAGACTTTAAGTATACAAAAACTCTATAAAAGTGCATACCATTGAGTATACTGTAAAGTCTATCCCTCACAGCCTTATTTTCATATGGCGTCTAAGGTCTATTAGGCCTACTGTGTTTAAAGATAAGGAGTAACCTAACTGCTATGGGCAGGGACAAATATGGAACTCTTTACTTTGTCTTGTTCATTCCAGCCTAAGGCTAGATCTGACAGCTAAATCTATAAATTGAGCTCGTGGTCACATACAGGAAAAGCCACACCAATGAACACAGTAATTTGAAAAGGTTATAGATTGAGAATACTGATAAAAAGCCACCAGATGGCGTAATTTATTGAAAGCCTGGAGTGACTGGGCCAGTGCTTTCATAACAGTGCGGGTGATGATAATACAGACAGACAAAGTGGTGAATGCTGAGATTAAGCAAACTGTGTATTATTATTTATACTCAAAAACATGACACAAAATGTTCAAATATGTTCATCTGGTGTCTGACTATATTAGTGGGCAGTTGTGGCCTAATGGATAGAGAGTTGAACTTGTAACCTGAAGTCATGGGTTCAAGTCTCAGGTCTGGCAGGGATTGTAGGTGGGGGGAGTGAATAACCAGCACTCTCTCCAGCCTCAATACCATGACTGAGGTGAGACCCTTGAGCAAGGCACCGAACCCCCAACTGCTCCCTGGGTGCCGCAGCATTGGCTGTCCACTGCTCCGGGTGTATGTTCACTACTGTGTGCATGCACTTGGATGGGTTAAATGCAGAGGACAAATTCTGAGTATGGGTCACTGTACTTGGCCACACACCCCTCCCCCTTGTTTTTATTTAATTTAAGTTTGTCTGTGTTTTCTGTGAGTAGGCCTACTTTGTTCAGTTTTGTTCGTTACATGCTCATCTGGTACAAATGTACAGTATTACATACATACAAGGATTCATACAAACATTTGTGTACATAATACATTAAACAAAAATAAAAGAGCCAAAAATATTTGTTGGTCTGATGCATAAAGAGACAATAGAATAGAATAGAACCAACGTTCAAAAGCTGAAGAGTCAGTGGTCTAAGAATTGCATAATAAAATGTTTGGATGAAAATATATATGTGTATACAGTACGTTTAAGGCACGTTTATAGCTCCTCTTGAACCTTCTTGTCTTGATCATAAGCCAGTATATGTGCGGTACAGTGTGTGCATGTTCTTTGAGAGTTTGTATATGTTACAAACTATGTTTGTTTATTATATGAAACATGCATTTGTGTGTCTGAGCAAACCCCATTTCACCTCGTATTGTCCCATTGGGCCTTTTTCCGTAATTAAGTAGCTTTGTGGGTAGTTTTGGATAAAAAGGCCTGGTAAACAACAGTTGTCCAAATAGAATGAAAGATAAATTTTTCGGAAAACCCTTTTAAAGAGTGTGCAATATATTCACATTTGACACAAATTGATTGAAAAGGCAGAACGAGACCCTGTGAATGATTTGCAAAGCTCTGTGAATAATTTGACTTTCTCTGCACCAATAGCCCAGATCAAAACTCCAATTACATTGTTTGTGGAAAAATTGTTGGCCCTGATTTTATTTATTGTGTTTGGTAACAAACCTTGCCAGTCTGTTTCACAGGGTTTTTTGTTTGTTTTTATCCCTCAGATGGGAACATGATGAATAAAACAAAGAGTAAGGAATTTTAACACATGTTCCTAACGGTTAAAAATAACAGAAAAATCTGTGTCTACTTATA
>JAFVLL020044528.1:0-16075 GCA_021397915.2 Tor tambroides | reverse complement strand
CCCTGTTCTAGGTAATCTAATTTTCTAATAATCTGTATTGTTTGAGCTGTAAAATTAACATTTGTCTACAATTGTTGAGGTGATATATTGTCATAGAATTGCCATCACGTTGCTTACATCTTGACTCATTCGCTTTGATTTTAAGTGCCTTACTGTAACCCTGCTTTGTGTGTGTGTGCGTGTGTGTGTGTTGTGGGTTTGTGTATTTCCTATATAATTGGGACCAAATGTCTGCACAAGGATAATAATGCCATTGACCCTGTAGGATTTTTTTTTTTTTTTGGTGAAAATCTAAAAATGGTAGTAGTTTTGTGTGAGGGATAGGATTAGGGGTGGGGTTAGGGTAAGGGAATATAAAATACAGTTTGTACAGTATAAAAACCACTATGTCTATGGAGAGTCCCTATAAAACATAGAAACCCCTGTGTGTTTGTTAATTTATCCTTAATTAAGATTAAATGTATAAGTTATAATATGATCCCTATGCGTTCCATTTTTATCATTTCATAATTTTAACAGAGTAATTCATGAAAGCAGTTTAGATCTCATTAATGTGACATAGATTGGATTTTTAGGTAATCATTTTCACTGTGATTAAGGGCAGCATTCATTTATCTGTGCATTTAATACACAATTTGCAAGAACTGTATGGTTGTGTAAATCGTGTCAAATGTTCTACTTTCTCTGTTTTGTCTGATATAGTGAGAAAAATTGCAGATAACAATTTCCAGAGTTACTTTGTTTCTAAAACACCAATAAACCTTTTTTCTTCTATAAGTCTTTGTTATGTGAGTTACACTGAGATTATCAGTAATAGCTGTCATTTTCAGAATTACTGGGTGAGTTGCATAAAGCCAGTAATCCTCCAACATTTTCCCTCAAAGTATTTATAGGGCCTGGTGCACCATCACTATAGAGAAGCTGATTCTCAGCGATATTTACTATTGCCTTCATCACATCTTCCATGATCTTTACCACAGGCTGCCAGAGGATGAAACGTTGTGTTTGTCTCTCCAGTGCAGTGACTCTTCCACTAAGAACACTCAGGTGGTTCACAGCTCTCCTGACCATATTTTGAATATTTCCTGTGTCCTCTAGATGCTTTTGAACCTCTTTAATCTCTACCTCAATCCTCTTCAATGCCTCATTGGTCTTCTCCATTTCATTCTGTGTTGTTTGGATCTTTTCCTGGTAACCACGCACTTTTGCGGAGCACTCCGTCACTTGAATTTCAAACTCTTGTCTCTCGTGTTCAGCAGCTGTGATGGCATTTAAAGCCTCATTTAATTCCCGCACTCCCTCACTTAGCATTATTGAACCTATAGGAAAAAGAAATCTTTTTTTTTTAAACAGGAATCTCTTGAGTATACACCAGTCACATATTTTGCATAATTTCACAAATGTTTAGATGCATTATTCAGGAGGATGTTTAAAAGTGAATTTTCTCACCAGCAATCCATCCGATAATTGGTATTACAAGCAATACCCCCCCTGCAATTGTCAGTCCTTCACTTGCATTCCTCCTATCTTGTTGTACTCTTAGGGCATAGTTTGCTGATTCTAGGTTTTTTATAGCCTGTGTCAAGGCTGCTTTGGAATACTCTAAAGAAACTTCAGCAGACTTCTTCTCTTCGTGCAGTTTATCCATGGTCATGCTTTTTTCTTTCTTCTGCTGCTCAACTTTTTGCTTCTCTCTAATAAGTTGCTCCATGCGTTTATCCAAATGTACCAGTTTTTCTTGAATCATTTTCTCAGTGTTTTTCATGCACTGCTCAGCATCCTCAATATGTCCCCTGATTTGTTTGTAATTGGAGCATGTGTCAGTGGTGGGATTGACTTGTGCATTCATAAGGGACTTGCAGATGTTACAGATCGAGACAATTCCCTCATTTAGACACTTAGAAACTGACTTCATAGACTGCAAATCCATAACACTGCAAGTACACGAATAATGTTTACAATTCTTTAATGGTATAACTGAATACTTTTATTCACTGTGCATTTAAATGTACTATGTGCAGATTAGATAAAATAACTTACTCATGTTTGTGGAAATGGTTCATCTTTCCTGTTACACACAAACACAATAAGATCACAAATAATGAAATAGTAGCAATAATTTAAAAGTGCTTACACAGTAAATAAAATACTACTTGTTGGCACTAATATTAGAAACTTGATGTGATTTTCTTAAAAAACTGATGTTAAGATAAAGATAAGATTAAGATAAATCCTTGTTTTCTCATGGCACTCAATACTGAAAATATTTGTTGCATACAAATTCAGTGCATAAAATTGTTCTATTTTGTTGACACTAGCCAGTTTTGTCTTGCTGAATGCTAATATGCATCGCACTGAACTTTTTATATACAGATTTCAAAAACAGGAAAAGGTTTACTAGGGAAAGCCAATAGCTTAGTACACATAAAAAGAATATGCATGTTTGTATGTACACACATTTATTTTGTACCAATGTGTTACAAAAGTTGTAAAAAGTATAACATTTTCAGAGAGAATGAACTGTAGACAACTGTACGTGCAGTTTGTTTAAATGAATAAGAAATTCACGTTCAAAGTGATTGTAAAAGATTGTAACAATAACCCTCAAAATTTATTAGCCCCTACATGCACATTCTTTAGTGAGAGAATAAATCGTCTAAATTAACCATTGGTGCTTGGATCCTGATGATTGCAGCTTATACAGCTATATTAATTTCATAAACTTTTTGGTAACAAGTCCACTCTCACAGTGGGGTAAAGTGCCCTTATATTATATAGTATATATTATATTATATTTATATTATTCAGTATATTTTTAACTATATATTGTTATTTTTATATTTACTTCATGTAGTATTCCTAAAAATAAACATGTTATAAAGTAACACTTTATTTAGAGATTGTTAGAAACAGAGTTCTATAATTTAGCCTGCTTTAATTTGCAGGCTAAATTATAAAACTCTATAATTTAGAGTTTACTTACTTTACTTACTGTAGGTTAACTTTTTTTTCTAGTATAATTTTTCCCAGCATATTGGGGGGGGGGGGGGAATTAGTATTAGTATTTCAGAATTAGTAGCCTATATTTTGTATAGTATTAACATATTAAATAGCTGATTTTTCAATATAGAGGATTAAATCAAAATTCATATGATTACCATCTACAGCATGTTTTATCAAAAGATCCTAAATGCAGTTGCCTTACCCTATCCAAAAGTCAGAGCCGTTTCATCAAGTCACAAGATCTGTTAAGGTGCACTGAGAGTTGCAGCAACTTTATTTCTTGCTGTCGTGGTCTCTTTTCTGTAATGGGCGTTCATAGTGCAGGAGCTCTAATACTATTGGTAGATGTCTTGCTATATTTAGAAAATGTGATTACACATGATCACAGGGCCTCTTGAACTGTGTGTTATAAGGTAAGGCAGAGTAAGATGTTCTAATTTTATATATCAGTTATCTGAGACACTGTATGTTGAGTCCCAAAGTATTTATTACTTATTTATTGTTTGTTTGTCTATTTGTTAATTAGGATTTGTGGATACATTAAAATGTTCAGATTTGTGGAGTAAAAATGTTACTTTTTTAATACTTTAATTAATAATGTAATGCTGTAATACTTAATACTGTAATGCATAAGGATATTTAGTATTTCCATTAAATTGGTGTACAGATGTGACATAGATTTTACATAGATTGGTAAAAGATTTTTAAAAAGTTTTAATGGTACAGTTTAACTGAATTGTCATCAATATGCATTTAAATATAAATATATAATATGTGCAGATCGGATAAAAGAACTTACCTACTGTTTATGGAAATAGCTAATTTTTCCTGTTGCACACAAACACACAGGATGGTATGAACAGATGTTTTGACAATGAGATCACAAATCATGCAACAGTAACAATAATTTAAAAATGATTCAAGACAATAATTGAAATAATGCCGTTTTATACAAATACAAAGAACCTTGATGCCATAAGATGTTAAGATAATGATAAAGATAAGATTGAGATGAAATCAGTTTTTCATGGCATCCTGAAAATATTTGTTACATACAAAATCAGTGCATAAAATTGTTAATTTTTGTTGACACCAACCAGTTTTCCATCACACTGAGCTTTTTAGACACAGATTTCAACAACAGGTAAAGGCTTACTATGAAAAGTCAGTAGTTTAGCACACGGAAAAACAGTATGCTTTTTTTGTATGTACACACATTTATTTTGCAGCAGTGTGTTACAAAAGTTGCAAAAAGTATAACTTTTCACTGAGAATGAACTGTAGACAAGTGTCGTACAAATTTGTTTAAATAAATAAGAAATTCAAAATTCAAAGTAATTGTAAAATTGTAATTGTAACAGTAACTCCAAAATTTATTAGTCTTACATGCACATTCTTTAGTGAGAGAATTAATCGTCTACATGAGCCACTGGTGCTTGGATCCAGATGATTGCAGCTTATGTCTATATTAATTTCATAACATTATTTTTCATATAGCTATGTAGGTCAGTGGATAAAAATAATTTGCTCCTGAAGCCTGATGTAGTCACAACAGTTTCATTTTGGTAATGAGTCCACTCTCACAGTGAAGGGATAAAGTGCCCTTTGGGGCTTATCGAGGTGCCCCTCCAGTCTGAACCCCCCTGAACTGTGTTATAGGGTAGGACTGGATAAAACGTCTTACCCACCCCCCATCTCCCCATCCAATTTGGTATGTCTCTCTGGAAAATAATTATATATGACACTGTATGTTGAATATCATAGAATTTATTTATTGTTTGATTGTTTGTTTGTCTATCTGTTAATGAGAATTTGTGGACTCGTTATTTTTTTAGATTTGTGGAGTAAATATTATCCATTCTTATTTTTATGTTCTTACATTCTTAATCTGAAGTGAAAATGTAAAATTAGACTTTTGGGATAGGATGGTCTCACCAGAATTGGCACAAAAGACCCAAAGTGGCATGTTGTTATTAGTATTATTATTTTTATTCAATACGTATTGTAATTCATGATGTTATTATTCAGTAATTCCATGAATTAGATGTACAGACATATTTGCTTTTCATTAAAACCTATGGGATAATTGAGTGAAATCTTTACATTTGAATCTATGGTGTTGCTATTCTGACATAACTTTGGTAAAAATACAGACAATTAAATATATACATATTTATGTGTAAAATTTTAAATAGAACATAGTATACAATAACCCACAGAATCAGACATTGTTTTTTTTTTTCTTTTTACATAATGAATTTTCCATGTAATTTTTTGGTTTGCTAGTCTGTTGAATCACATTGCTTTCTCACCACACCCAAACTGTCATTCAGGTGACCTTGTGTGGATCTTGGTGTAGATTTGAGTGTGTTTGCCATGTTCATATATGCCTAAATAAACCAAATTATCAAAGAAAACACGCCAGGTTTTGAAACAAACACACCGAACAAGCGAGGTGTGAAAAGGATTTGCATTTAAAGTCTTCTGCATGTTTTGAACAGGCAGGGTGTTCAGCTGTCTTCTGTTAAATGTACATGCTCCTGTAAATGCTGCTTTTATACAGACAATAAAATAATATTTCTTGTTCGGTTGTTGTTTGTTTCAATAGATCTGCTTTATTAATTAAAATAGGTTTTATACAGTTATACAGACTAACTTTGGCTGCTAACATATAAGTTGAGCTATAATGAATCTATATTTACTCTCACTATAGCAGTGTTATCTGTAACAACCTTGTAAAAAACTGATTTGTTAAATTCTCTCAGTAATATGATTCTTCTTCTTTACTAAATCCAGTTTGAACATCCTCTTGAGTTCTCTTGATTGTTTCGGGAGAAGCAGCAGGCAGAATGGCAAGCAACTCTCGATCAATCCTTTCTAGTCTTGCGGTGCTCTTCCTGTCAAACTCCAATTTATTATTCAAGACAAGGCTTAAGATGCCTTTCTGTGCCTCATCACAGCCGTTCTGGAGCAGTTTTCGCTCATGCTCAAATTCTGGCTTACTTTTATCCATGGCCATCAGTTTGCCCAGTGAACTGACACGGTCCATTAAGTACTTGCTGGAAATATCTGTGTATGTTGCAGAGATCATATGGACCAGACTAGCAATGTTACTGGCATGGAAGGCTTGAGTATAGATCAGATCTTTTGAGAATAGCTTCCCATTGTAGGGGAGGGCTTGTGTTTTCTCAGATGTGGAGACAAAGTTTGTGAGAGTTTTGCTTAGGCTGGTTTTCACAATGTTGGAAACCATCTGAAAGAAGTGAACCATCTTCTCCCACTGCTCCTTCACTCTCCCCATGGCATCCATTCCTTTGATCAGCATCTCTATGGTAGTTTTGAAGTCGATCTCTTTCAGTTCACAATTTCTCATAGTGACCAGGATTTCAGTTAGCTCCTTCTGGTTGTTTTCTAGGTTCTCCACACACTTTTCATAAGTCTCTCTTGTTTTGTTCAGCTGAGCTCGGGTCTGCTCTATAGCAAATCTTGCATTCTCTGTGGCCCTCTGAGAAGGACTCATGTTCTCTGATTTGTTTTCTTCTTTGTACATCATTGGAGGTGTTGGAGAAATGGCTGGAGATTTTGTTTTGTCTTTGCTTTTGCAATCAAAAATATGAGCTGACTTGCTCAGATCCAAGACCTCATGTATTATTTTAGTGCTTTTGTCTTTGTCACATTTGCCATCTGGTGCACATTTTGCAAGCTGGTTGCATATTTCCATGCCCTTTTTGCATAACTCCTGAGCTTGTTTATTTGCTGGGCAGTCAGGGATTTTCTTTAAATTTTCACTGATTCTTACTATCTGTTTTGCTATGAAATCCGTGGTTGTAGTTTTGTTCTTCTGATCATACAGCTTTGTCCAGGCAATGTCATCGTCCTCACTGTTCACATTCATTAGTTGCTGGATATTCTGGACACATTTTAAAATTTCAGCAGACTTACTATATACATTTATTTCAGCAACCACATCTTTTGCACCTTCCTGATCTGACCCTGATCCTGATATTGCAGAAGACAACAATTTCATTGGTTGACTAATAAGAGATGAAAATCCAGTAATCACACCTGTAATGGCTCCTGTTATCCCACCCACAAAATCCATGCCAATCATTTGCCATCCATCGGGGAGAGAATCCAGAGCTTTCTTGTAGCTCTCATGAGCCTGTTCCAGTTCCTTGTCCATGGCACTCATTGCCTTCTCAGTCCTTTTCTTCGTCTCCTGAGCTGACTTCTCCCTCAGTTTGCCCTCTTCTAATTTCTTCTTGACTACTTCCAACTCTTCCCCATAGAAGTGCTATGCATTCATACATGCTTCCAGCAGCTCTTGGATAATTTTTATGACATCTGTGAAACGTTTTTCAGTTGCATCAGACAACTTTAGACATTCATCTGCAATGACTCTGATATTGTCTAGCTGATCAGGAAGATGAGCTTTGACAACTTCATCATCGCCTTGGAACAGAATCTTCACAGCTGTCTTCATGTAATTTGGAACTTGGGAAGTATGGAGGCGAATCTGATCCATGCTTGTATGGGCTTCATTAAATGCCCACCAGCCAGAGTTACACACTTGCATGAGGCAAGCGCGAAAGGAATCAGGGTATTTGATGTATTGATAGCCATCTTTAGGGGGATTTTTATTGATAGAGAAATCTGTTGAGGACGAGATGAACACCAGCTCTCCCAGGATGGCTATGGATAGAGGTGCTGGAGTCAGATACTCTTCCCAGTTGGCATAAGGCTGCATTATAAGTTTGGTTTGGTTCCTCATTTCCTCAGCAGTAGTAAGGCTTTGAGTAGATTTTGAAATTGCAGAACTCATAGCTTTCCTTTTCCTGATTAAAAAAAAACAATGAGAACAATTGAAAAGAATTATCCGATCGCAGAATCCAACTTTGTAATTTGCAATTCACAAATAGCAGCATTCATCAGAGTGTCTTTTGTTAGACTGAATAATTTTTTTGCCATTTTTATGAAATAGTCTACCTAGGTTCATTACAGACTAGAGGGAAAGAAAATACTTTATGTAACAGATTATGAAGATACAATAACTTCAGTGAGTAGAGAAAGCTGCAATGGTGAAGACAGTTCTATGTGGTCTATGGAGAAATCATATTGAATATTTAATGACATATTTAATGAGAGCAGTGCCCCCAATAGAGTCTGGCTGCAGACATGCACATGCACATGCCCTCTCAGACACCTGTACTTCCGCATGTGATGTTACGTGCAATCACCACCTGCACTGTCTTCTACCTGCGACGTCCACTTGCGATTGACACAAATCATGCACGTCGCCATTGGAGACAAGACGCTGTGGTAGTTAAATGATTAAAAGTAATTTAATACTATTAAATGTCCTGCAATTGATCTATAAGAGAGAAAAAAAAACAAGACCTGCAAGTCCTTGGCCAAATGCTTAATGTGGCATAACGTGCATGTGCATGTCTGCAGCCAAGCCAAAAGCCTGTGATTAAGAAAATCACTTTTGTTTAAAGCGTCACTTCAAATGAACTGCTCTCGTTATTTAAAAAAAAAAAAAAAAATGTTTCCTTACCCTATTGAAATGTCAGATGCTTTCTTAAAAGTTCAGGTCTCTTAATGGTCTGATGGAATAGATCAAGCTGTAGATGCTTTTATAGTCAGCATGTAGAAAGCTTACGCTCCATAAAAGGATGAGTTAAAAATAACACATCTGGCAACCTAACACTGTGTGAATATTGAACCTACATGTTCTCAGTCACATACAAACGCTTAGTCAGGACCCCTTTGGCGTCGGCTTTTAACACTCTGGGCACTGATTTAGCATCATTTGCTTGTTTTATACGTCAGATCCAGATTATAAAAGTAGAAATTATTTTTAGATATATTTACTCTTTCATAGATATTTTTAAGCACATATCCTACCCTAAACCTAGCTACTTCCCAACAATATAAAACATGTAACAGGCAGATGAAACAGGTACAAGTATTTGTTGTGAAAAAATGGCCAGAAAACAGTATAAAAGTGTTTCAAACAACTCCTGTTGTTTTCTGTGAAGTTAAATTTGTGTCTTGTTTATTACTAATCCACACTCACACAATTTACACATTCTTACTTAATTTCTTTTTTTATTGAGGGAAATCTGTGTGTAATTAATGTACCATGAAGAAAAAAACTAAAAACTTAAGTGCATAAACTTCTTTCCTGAATTAGGTAAAAAGGTTTTTGTTGACAATAAACTTGAGATGAGAGCAACTCTGGTGTTTTATTTATTTTATTTGTTTATTTGGATCCCCATTAGCCACTACCAAGCTAGTGGCTATTCTTCCTGGGGTCCAACGGGTGTCACTGGTGTATCTACTTCTCATCTCACTTGTGTGCAGTGATGTAATTTGATGCAATTTAAATTAAATTCTTTCATTACAGAATTCGTTTCCAAACAAACTAAACATAGGTAGGTGCCCCCTTGAACTCGATTTATATGTTTCTCACATTATCACGCACATTCTAATGCAGTGATCGGCTGGAAACAAGCGCCCTCTCCTGGTTGGAGTTAGACATCCTAATCTAAAAGCAATCGTTTCATCATGACTCACGTTTTGAATGTTTTAAAATTGATCGTCAGTGTATTTATAGTACAGTCGGCTGTACTAAGGTATTGCGGACCGTCAGTTGCTCATCCCTTTCCCAATATTAGTGTCAGCAATGAGTGGACGAAATGACGTGAGCGAATTCAGACACTGTCCAGACTCAGTGGCACCCGCTGCCACCCGCTAAGATGCGCCTTGAAAGTAGACAAGAGCAGGCGGCTGCAGTGAGGGGAGGAATGAAATAAGTGAAGTCAGGACGGATAGTTCTCGCATCTCGTTATGGCAGGGTAGGGGCTGGGAAGAGATAGCGTTCCGAAACGGGTAGGGTCCTCGATCCTCGATAGGACTGAAAGTGTACTGTAGCATTTGCACGGGGTGTGCTTTACACCACCGTTCCAAATTTTGGGATTAGTAAGATTTATTTATTTATTACGTCTCTTATGCTTAGGCTACATTAATTTGATACTATTATTACAATTTAAAATAACGGCTTTCTATTTTATTAGCCTATAAAAGCTGAATTTTCATCAGCCATTGCTGCAGTCTTCAGTGTCACATGATCCTTTAGAAATCATGCTGATTTATTATCAGTGTTGGACACAGTTGCATGGTGAATTTCTCACCATGCAATCTGACAACTGGTATTGCAGCTGTTTTTTGTTTTGTTTTGTTTTTTCCCAGCCTGCTCCAAAGCTGCTTTGGAATTTAAGAATGATTCTTCAGACTTATTCTTTATGTGTAATTTATCTATGGCCAGGCTTTTCTCTTCTTCTGCTGCTCAACATTTTGTTTCTCTCATGCCATTTACCTTGTGGTTACCAACTCAGACACGCTGTCAGAAAACTTTAACCATATTAGATTTTAACTTTTTTATAGATGCTGCCGTTGTTAATATCAGTTAATTTTACTGCTGAATATGCATTTCAGTTTAATTTCTCATTTTATAGGCACCCAGTAAGGAGATCGGGACATCCCTTGGCCCTTGGCCCACCTCAAATTTGAAGGTGAATACATCTCAGTTTTCAGTCAAGCAATGAATTAATGCAGAAATTAATTATTATATTTTATTTACTGACAACTTTAGGAAAAATGAATAAATTAGTAAAAGAATGAATAAATGTAAGCATCACAATACATAAATACATATAAGTGAACAACACATGAAACAAAGCTTTATTCAGACTAACAATCATGTATTTACAGGCGGTGAACCACACATCCTACTGCCATCTTCTGCAGCTTTATTTTGAAGAAGCAGCTGACCACCATGCCCATCTTCACCCATCTTTGCCGTCCATCATGTCCTTCATTGCTGCAGTCAGACTGGAATCTGATCATGGATGGGAAAGGGACATCGACATTGTTGCCTGAGTGCACCCATCTGCCTCATCACCCTATAGAGCCTTACAGAACCCGGCAGGCTTGTTTCAACAATAAGCACTCCTGTGCATGAAGCATAGTAGATTGAGCCTTTGGCATGCTGAAAACACACTGGTGCTCTATTTTCCTCAAGCCCTTAGAGACGAGCCCTGCCAGGGGATTGAGGATCCCTGTAAATAAGAGCACTGTAAGTCGCTTTGGATAAAAGTGTTTGCCAAATGCATAAATGTAAATGTAAATAAATGTAAATGTTATTTTTGTAAAACCTTTTTTTGTAAGTGTCTTGGGCGCAAATGCTCAATAAAGCCGCTTATTTCTTAAAAAAAATTTGTTCAAGGTAGGACTATAATGTTAATGCAAAAATATATTTCATACAATTTCTATTTGGGGGGCTTAAAGGGTTAGTCCACCCAAACATATAAATTCAGTCATCATTTACTTGCCTTCACACTGTTCAATCCCTGTTTTTTTTCTTTTTCTTTTTTTCTTTTTTCCTGAGCACAAAAGGTGATTTTGGTCAAGTTTGTCCTGGGGCTTTCTGTTCGTACAATATCAGTCAATGAAGCCTGACTTTAGGAAGCTTCATGACATTATATGATAAAGCTTCTGAAAGTCGGCCTCCATTGTATGAACAGAAATCAGCAGAACAAACTTGACCAGAATCACATCCTTAGTGTCTTTTGGTCTTTTTCTAGATGCTCTCTGCTGTTGAAAATGAGCTCCTTGTGGTCTATGCCGACAAGAGATTCCATAAAGTGCCGAGCGACTTACTTCAAGGGATAGTTTTAGTAATTCTGTCAATAATTACTCACCCTCATGTCGTTCCAAACCCGTAAAACCTGTAAGGTGCCATTTTGGAGAGTATCGTGACGCATGTGTGCACTTTGAATTGGACGTAAAGAACGTGTTTACGTTCCGATCAAAGCAAGCGTATATGTGTCGTGATACTCTCCAAAATGGCGCCCTAGGGTGACTTGGAGGAGACGGATTGTTGAATAAAGTTATTTTTGTTTTCTTTGCGCACAAAAAGTATTCTCGTAGCTTCGTAAAATTGTGAAAGTGAAAAGTGAAAGTGACATGTGGCCAAGTATGGTGACCCATACTTGGAATTTGTTCTCTGCATTTAACCCATCCAAGTGCACACACACAGTAGTGAAGACACACCCGGAACAGTGGGCAGCCAATGCTGCAGCGCCCGGGGAGCAGTTGGGGGTTTGGTGCCTTGCACAAGGGTCTCACCTCAGTAGTGGTATTGAAGGTGGTAGAGAGCGCTGGTTATTCACTCCACCCACCGACAATTCTCACTGGACACTGATGTCACATGGACTATTTTATCAATGTCCTTACTACGTTTCTGCACTTTGATCGGGTAGTACCCTTGCTGTCTATGAAGGATCAGAGAGCTCTTGGATCTCATCAAAAATATCTTAATTTGTGTTCCGAAGATGGACGAAGGTCTTACAGGTTTGGAACGACATGAGGGTGAGTAATTAATGACAGAATTTTCATTTTTGGGGTGAACTATCCCTTTCAGATGATCATACAGGACTACTTGCATCACCCTGCTAGAACTGGTCAAATTTCTGAAGTTGATGCTGACAACTCCTGTAACAACTCTGCTGAAAGATCTTACAGTTTTTCTTGATTGCTAACACACTATAACTGATTCATTTGGCCCAATTTTCCAAACCATTCATACAGTTCTCAAAACAAAGACACGTTTCTCAAAACTTTTAACACATTTCACCTGTTTGCACACACGTTCCAATTTGCTCAGTGTTTTCTGCAAAACTCTACACAAAAACACCATCATTTTGCACAGCTTTAACCATGTTCTCATTCAGAAAACACAAACACACAATATAATTAACTCAAACATCAAAAAATGAACTCAAACAGCACACATTTATCCCTGTGTGAACATTAAGTAGCAAAACTGATGACACACAGGTCAGAATCTCAGGATGATATCCACAGGAGCACAAGTGATTATGTGTTTTGGAAAATGAATCCTGGTAGTGGGAGACAAAGAGGAATAGGAGGAAAAAAGAAAAATGAAGTGAATGAGGTCAAAGGTCATTTGTTCCTGATGAAATACAAAGCACTATAGTTGACCATGTTCTTCTGCATGGACTGACCATGAGGGAAGTTGGCCTACAGGCTCATCTACAGGGTTTCAATACTACTGACACATTCAATATAATTACAGTACAAAGCAGCAGTACTTCAGATGAGAGAACTTTCATTATTCTATGTACAGTAAATAATGTAGCACATGTTGTACACCCTCAAACTCATTACTGTTGAATTGATTTGTAGCCAAGTAGTCATTACATGTACTGTATTTGTGCAGAACTGAGAGACGACTGTCCAGGGGAGGCAGAGAAGACTCAGAAGACTAAGAAACTGCTATAACAAATAAGGATACTACCAATACTGTAATGGAATTTGACTGAGGATGCTGAATGAATGAATGAATGAATGAATGAATTAATTTATTTATTCATTTAGAGTAACTGACAGTATATTCCAGTGTGTGTTTACTGTATATTCAGTTGTTTGGTCTTTGAACTTTTCTCTTCTAGTGCTTTTCATCGACTGTAAGATATCTTTACAGTCGTGTAATGAAAGTAAACTTTTCTTAAAGTTTATTGCTGAATTTTACTGTATCTGCACCCCTTTATTTACGCCGTATCCTGTAACAGACATTGACTAGCAAACGGATTCCTATTTCCCAAAAGGAGGTTTTTGTAACAGTGTTTTGAATTGATCTCACTAGTGTTCTCTAGACAGGAAAGTAGTCTGTGTATTTGACAGGTTTGTGTATTATCTGAGGCAGAAGTTTGAGTCTGACAAAAGAGAACATGTTTTTGACTAAACTATTTGATTTTGACTTGGAAGTTTGATGTTTGCACAAGTTGGTGTGTAATTTTGAGATTGTGTTTATAGTTGTGAGAAAATGGTGAATTGTTTCATGAATTGTGTATTAGCAATCGAGAAAAACTGTAATTGTGCCTGGCTGTTCTGATGGTCAGTGCTCTGTAGCGCAGACCAGAAGGCAACAGTGCGGAGAGAGTGTGGGCTGGGTGTGAGGGGTCCGAAGTGATTTTCTTAGCCCTTTTCCTTACTCTGGAGATGTACAGATCTTGGAGGTTGGGCCAGTAAGGCCAGCAGTCTTGATATCTGATTTGGTAGCTGAACCAAACCAGGCAGTCCTGGTCCAACTACTCCTCTCCCTCATCCAGACATTTTCTTTATCTTTCTGCTTCTCTGTGTTGTTCTATATTGTTTTGAACAAAACCAATCCAGAGAGTGCCTTTTTATTGTGCATGTCTATGTAATGGAAAGACTTGAAATTATTCATTAAGATTTGAATTAGCTATTTCTCAGTTATCAGTAATTAAAATAATTTTTATCAACTCTTTTGTTGCAGAAGTAGAGGCTTTGCACTATATTTAAAGTTTGGAACATTAAGTCTTCATTTATGTCATGCTGTGTTTAAGCATTTGTAAAAAAGATAAGAATGATCCATGATTTTGGTATGGGGTAAGCTTGTGTAAAAAGAAAATTTAAGCATTTTAGAAACGTGTTAATTGATTGAATATTGTGTGAAAACAACATGAATTGTGTTAATGGTATGGTCACAACAGATGGATGTTGTGCTAATTGTGTTTAGAGTTTTGAAAATGTGACAGATAGGGATGTTAGCACTTGAAAAATCTGTAATACATAATATTAATATATTGAAATAATAAATTACCTTTTACTACCATTTCCCACACTGATCCCTGGACTTGATAGTATTTTTAGGACCGCAAGCGTAACAGTTAGGCCATGTAAGGTCCTGATTACTTGTAAATTTAAAACTGACATCAGCTCAAAGCACTTTTGAGTCAATGATAGTGTAATAAGATAACGTTAGCTTGCTTACAATCTGAATTTAATGTCAATTTAGCTAATATTAGCACAATTTATAATTAATCATTCTTTCTAGACAAATTACTGTTTGAATTGCGAACGTAGCCGCTCGATGAAGGCTTTAAGACCTTGAAGAATCCTCTGCCGGCTGGTCGCTCCTGCTTCATGGCGGGCGGGATTCGCGCTAATGACGATTCGCTTCCTTTTCAATCTGCGTTTTGGTTTCAGCAAGTCAGTTTTGGTTAATGTAAACAACATGATTACTGATCATGAGCCCAACATCCAGCAAGCCAAAAAAGCGTGCAATCTATCTGAGGGAAGACGTCTTTCACTTCTAGTGTATTCTTAAACCTGGATTTCATGATCAAATTCAGGCACCCAAAACAGCCCACACTTAGTTCTCTTTAATTAAAAATATGCATTTTCATTTATTCATAGGCTATATGGCTGCAATAACATTTTAGATCAAAATTTTGCCATTGCTTTACTGACTGACGTTTCAGACTTTCAATTATGCTTTCAAAATGTATGCCATATATGTATGTAGGCTATGTCCTAAATTATTACACCACTTGTGCAGCCAGTCACAATTCACAAAGGAAATTTACTCAGGATGTTTTTTTTTTTTGTTTTTTTTTGTATGACAAATTCAATATAATGATGAATAAATAGGTTTAGCAAAACATATGTGATTTATTTTTGAGAACCTTGTGATTATTTTAATACACCTTTATATACGTTGCTCAAAAAAATTAAAGGAACACTTTTTAATCAGAGTATAGCATCAAGTCAATTAAAATTCTGGGATAATGATCTGGTCAGTTAAGTAGCAGAGGGGGTTGTTAATCAGTTTCAGCTGCTTTGATGTTAATGAAATTAATAACAGGAGCACTAGACGGGCAACAATGAGACGACCCCCAAAACAGGAATGGTTTTACAGGTAGAGGCAACTGACATTTTTTCCCCTACTCATCTTTTCTGACTGTTTTTCACTAGTTTTGCATTTGGCTAGGGTCACTGTCACTACTGGTAGCATGAGGCGATACCTGGACCATACAGAGGTTGCACAGTCAGTCCAACTCCTCCAGGATGGCACATCAATACGTGTGTCACGAACCTGGTCCATGCTATTCCGGACAATCACCACCAGAGGTCACCCATTCACCACATGGACTCTTGCACCACACTAACTGTTGCTTGT
>JAFVLL020044525.1:0-10236 GCA_021397915.2 Tor tambroides | reverse complement strand
TAACTGTCTGTCAGCCAAATAATCTAATTAAACTGATATGAATCAACAGTCATTGGAGCAAAAATAGAGAACACCAGTTTTTTCACCAATTTACGAGCTGAGATAATGAAAAGAGAAACAAAAAGACACTATTGACAAATCAGACCACCAATAGAGAAGATCCAAACTTTTTTGGCATTAAGCACATCTATTTCAAGCTGTGGAACACAACAAGTGTGTTGTGATGGTAGAGCACAGCTCTGTGAAACGGAAAACGGAAGAGCGCGGGAGTTGTAGAGATGAGGTGCCAAAGCAATTAGATGTGCAAATGGAGAGAGCCAGCCACAAATGTGGAGCCTGTGCCAAAATAAATAAGTAATGCCCCAAAATGTCAATACCTGCCAAAAAACAAAAATAAAAAATTAGTGAGATGCAGCAGCAACAAACTTCTGTAATGATAACTAAAAGCCGGAATGCAAAGCGCATGGGTCCACCTAATAACATTTGTTTACGCGGGACCCCAGACCAATAAAAACAGTCTGAAATCAATGGATGCCTGAGGTGCAGACATAACTCTCTGCTTTACTGTAATTCTGTGGTGTGTTTGTCATTGCGAACAAAACGCCTGTGTAGAAAAATGAGTTAGCACTAATTAAGCAGGCAGCAGTGCAGAGCCCCAAGGCTGAGCGGCTACACATCAGTCATTTAACAGTCCACTATGGAGCGCTATTCTTCCTCACTGCTACTGAGACCATCGGATCTTTAGAATGAAATGGTCCAACTGAATCACAAGTAATACTGACTGCACCTGATGCTGTTTAGCTAATGTACCGCAAGACAGACCCACACCCTTCTCAGTGATTATCATGAAGATGGTGGGGAGCTCACAAAAAAAAAAAATAAATAATAATAATAAAAAAAAAAAAATATATATATATATATATAATTAATTAATTAATTATATAATTAATTAATTAAAATAAAATATATAAAATAATATTTTTATATTTAAAGTAAGCTGGCAAAATTTTGAACAGCTCTAAATAAAGAAAGGTGCTTTTGACTCGAGAATGATGTAGTTTTGACAACTACCAGCAGGGGTAACAAGGGAAAAGCCGAAATAAAGTACATTCACACTTGAAGAGAGCTTGAAAAAAAAAGTTACTTATGTGACTGACACACACACACACACACACACACACACACACACACACGCAGACGCGCAGACACACAGACAGACAGACAGACAGACAGACACACACACACACACACAGAGGGGGGAAAAACAATCATACTATTTAACTATATTTAGTGAAACTCACTTTTATTGAACCACTGAATCATTAAGAGTTCAAAAGATTTGATGAACTTCCTAAGTTAACTCAAAAAACAAACAAACATACATTTACTTGTAAACTGACAGCAACATTGACTCACTTGTGCAATCTTATTTTCACACCGTGTAGATAGAAATACATGTGGTTTGAAATGTTGTCTTTCTTCAATGCAGGCCTCCTGATTTAAGTGGTTCCTCTTTAACCTCTCCATCCACAGTCTGGACCTGTCCACCTTGTCTGAAGGAACCGCTGGATGGTATTGGGCATTTGCACGGCTCTTTCTCCCCTGAGATAAGACTGGATTCTACCACAGAGCTAAATTAAGTGCTAGAGAGAGGATGGCTACATTGCTCCCTCTCTCCCCCCGTCCCTTTCTGTGCATTCCCTTGCACCCGAAATGTCAGAGTAAATGACTACTGAGAGATCTCTTTCTGTCCCCTCTGCCTGCTTACATCTCTCTCAGAGGAAATAGAAATGACCAAGGTGTAAGATACTGATAACCGAGACACTATGCGCTACACATGGAAGCAAAGTTAGTGGTTTAACAGAGACTAGATGTAGTTAGAACCTTTGGGATCCGTTCAAATCAAATCCTTCCGTGCAAACCGAACCCAAAAAAATCACCTGGGGACGAGCGTTTTCCCAAAAGCGCTATCAAATTATGTTTCAAACCAGCTCTGAAAGTCGCCAAAATAGATTCGAGCAGCAAAGGAAAGGGTCAAGCTCTTGTGAAACTCTCATAAATAGAGGCAAAGGAGAACTGAGCACGAAATTCTTCTCTTCGAGGAACCTACTGGGGTTTGTAGGTTAAGATTTCATTGTGCAGAAATTGAATCAGACTCTCCGTCTAGTCCGCGAGAATTTATTATCATGGCGGAATTGACTTGACACTGGCTGACCTGCTTAAATAAGGAAGATGTGAATGAGTTGAATTCAACTCTTCAGGCTGACAATGCGGTCAGCGCGCTTGCCGTACGGAGAGGGACAAGTCTTATCTGCAAGCCTTAACTCAGTGGCTGTGCTTGAATGCAGGACGGACGCTCATACTGAAGCCAATCAAGTTCTGAATGCATGTAAAATCCTTCTCTTATGCGGAATGACCTGAACCCACAAAGAAGATGCTAACCATCCACAACGCAGATAGCTGTGACCAAATGTGCTTATTCAGACTAGATGACCTACCATTAACTTCAAATCCATGATTTTTTCTTTTTTTAAACTCATCGCAAATATTGACAGTTTTGCCAGGCATCCTTTTACAAATGTTCTGCATTTAATGTGTTTACGATCCTGAGAGATTGCAGAGGGATGTCAGGCTATATTTACTTTCCTTCTGTATTGAATTCAGATTCAAATTAGATTATATGTGAAATACAGAGAGAGACATGTTGGAAATGTTAATTGTTTTCTTTCTACCCGCTGTCTGGGTCCTGCTGTGTTAATTAAATGCAGACATCACTTATTTATGTGTGATGAGAGCTGCCTTTCTTCTTCATGTGACATTAATCTGACAGAAGGGCAAACATGAGCAGAGAAAAGGGAGAAAACAAAATAACTCGGAATGATTTAAAGAGACCATTCATAGCCATTCCCAAAGGATCCCTTCAGACTGGACTGAAGTCTTTTACCAAGGTCCCAGTTAACTGGAGCCTGACCCTACAGTTTGTGTGGCACATTTCAGCATGAACTATTTTGTGAACTTGTCACAATGTGATGCTGGCTTTGCAAAAAGGCTGTTTTTTTAAGATAGGGAAGAGAACTATATTTCAACACGTAAACAAGAATTGTTAGTTGAGTTTAGTCAATCGCAAAAGGTAATTTTGTCTCATTCTGGTTGGTAATTTACACAGAATTCCTAAAGGTACAAGCAGCAAAATCAAAGAAAGAGTGAAAAATAATCATATAAGATTTCAATAACAGGGGAAAAAATTATGTGCTACAAGTGTTGTGTAGGTAAGTATATATATATATATATATATATATATATATATATATACACAGGTGCTGGTCATATAATTAGAATATCATCAAAAAGTTGATTTATTTCATTAATTCCATTCAAAAAGTGAAACTTGTATAATGTATACATTCATTCCACACAGACTGATATATTTCAAGTGTTTATTTCTTTTAATTTTGATGATTATAACTGACAACTAATGAAAACCCCAAATTCAGTATCTCAGAAAATTAGAATATTGTGAAAAGGTTCAGTATTGAAGACACCTGGTGCCACACTCTAATCAGCTAATTAACTCAAAACACCTGCAAAGGCCTTTAAATGGTCTCTCAGTCTAGTTCTGTAGGCTACACAATCATGGGGAAGACTGCTGACTTGACAGTTGTCCAAAAGACGACCATTGACACCTTGCACAAGGAGGGCAAGACACAAAAGGTCATTGCAAAAGAGGCTGGCTGTTCACAGATCTCTGTGTCCAAGCACATTAATAGAGAGGCGAAGGGAAGGAAAGATGTGGTAGAAAAAAGTGTACAAGCAATAGGGATAACCGCACCCTGGAGAGGATTGTGAAACAAAACCCATTCAAAAATGTGGGGGAGATTCACAAAGAGTGGACTGCAGCTGGAGTCAGTGCTTCAAGAACCACTATGCACAGACGTATGCAAGACATGGGTTTCAGCTGTCACATTCCTTGTGTCAAGCCACTCTTGAACAACAGACAGCGCCAGAGCTGCCTCGCCTGGGCTAAAGACAAAAAGGACTGGACTGCTGCTGAGTGGTCCAAAGTTATGTTCTCTGATGAAAGTAAATTTTGCATTTCCTTTGGAAATCAGGGTCCCAGAGTCTGGAGGAAGAGAGGAGAGGCACAGAATCCACGTTGCTTGAGGTCCAGTGTAAAGTTTCCACAGTCAGTGATGGTTTGGGGTGCCATGTCATCTGCTGGTGTTGGTCCACTGTGTTTTCTGAGGTCCAAGGTCAACACAGCCGTACACCAGGAAGTTTTAGAGCACTTCATGCTTCCTGCTGCTGACCAATTTTATGGAGATGCAGATTTCATTTTCCAACAGGACTTGGCACCTGCACACAGTGACAAAGCTACCAGTACCTGGTTTAAGGACCATGGTATCCCTGTTCTTAATTGGCCAGGAAACTCGCCTGACCTTAACCCCATAGAAAATCTATGGGGTATTGTGAAGATGAAGATGCGATATGCCAGACCCAACAATGCAGAAGAGCTGAAGGCCACTATCAGAGCAACCTGGGCTCTCATAACACCTGAGCAGTGCCACAGACTGATCGACTCCATGCCACGCCGCATTGCTGCAGTAATTCAGGCAAAAGGAGCCCCAACTAAGTATTGAGTGCTGTACATGCTCATACTTTTCATGTTCATACTTTTCAGTTGGCCAAGATTTCTAAAAATCCTTTCTTTGTATTGGTCTTAAGTAATATTCTAATTTTCTGAGATACTGAATTTGGGGTTTTCATTAGTTGTCAGTTATAATCATCAAAATTAAAAGAAATAAACACTTGAAATATATCAGTCTGTGTGGAATGAATGTATACATTATACAAGTTTCACTTTTTGAATGGAATTAGTGAAATCAACTTTTTGATGATATTCTAATTATATGACCAGCACCTGTGTATATATATACACAGTTGAAGTCAAAAGTTTACATACACCTTGCAGAATCTGCAAAATGTTGATTATTTTACCAAAATAAGAGGGATCATACAAAATGCATGCTATTGTTTATTTAGTACTGACCTGAATAAGATATTTCACATAAAAGATGTTTACATATAGTCCGCAAGAGAAAATAATAGTTGAATTTATAAAAATGACCCCGTTCAAAAGTTTACATACACTTGATTCTTAATACTGTGTTGTTACCTGAATGATCCACAGCTGTGTTTTTTTTGTTTAGTGATAGTTGTTCATGCCGGGGGCGGGGCAGGGTAAATTTAACTTAATTTGTCTTCTGGAAAACATGTAACTATCTTCTGTAGCTTCTGAAGGGCAGTACTAAATGAAAAAATATGATATTTAGGCAAAACTAGAAAAACGTACACATCTTCATTCTGTTCAAAAGTTTTCACGCCCTGGCTCTTAATGCATGGTTTTTCCTTCTGGAGCATCAGTGAGCGTTTGAATCTTCTGTAATAGTTGCATATGAGTCCCTCAGTTGTCCTCAGTGTGAAAAGTTGGATCTCAAAACCATACAGTCAATGTTGGAAAGTTTTCAAATACACAAAAATGCTGGAAAACCAAAGAATTTGTGGCACCTGAAGGATTTTTCTGAAGAACTTCAGGCAGTTTAACTGTTCAGGACAAACAAGGGACTCATGAACCTCTATCACTAAACAAAAAATCACAGCTGTGGATCATTCAGGTAAGAACACAGTATTAAGAATCAAACGTATGTAAACTTTTGAACAGGGTCATTTTTATAAATTCAACTATTATTTTCTCTTGTGGACTACATGTAAACATCTTTTAGGTGAAATATCTCATTCAGGTCAGTACTAAATAAACAATAGCATGCATTTTGGATGATCCCTCTTATTTTGGTAAAATAATCAACATTTTGCAGATTCTGTAAGGTATATGTAAACTTCTGACTTCAACTGTATATATATATATATATATATATATATATATAATTACTAAAATACTAAAATGACAAACTACAGCTGAAAGAAAGTTAAATAGAAACAATTAAATTAACAAATAAAATGACTAAAATTAAAAAGAAAATATAAATATAAAAATTAAAAGCAAATTCTAAATATCTGGTAACACTTTACAATAAGGTTCCATTGGTTAACACTGCACTGACACAGAAAAATAATTCTGAAGCATTTATCAATCCTACTGTTAATTTCAACCTTTACTAATACATTATTAGAAAACAAAGTTGCATCTGATAACATTATTGAATGGTCCTGAGCTGACATGAACAGAACAGTTATTAATTCATTAACTAATGTTACCAAAATAATAATAAACACTACATAAATAGTATATAAATAATACTAAAAAAACACTGCATGGGTTTGGAAAGAATATAAAGGTAAGTAAATGATGACAGTATTTTCATTTTTGGGCATACTGTTCCTTTAACGTACACACAACATAATTTTGTGCCCCGTTTCCTTATTCTAGAGTTGAAGACAGATTGACTTAAGCTGTCTCCTCTGTAGACACACTGTTGATGTCTCACAAAGTCTTCAATACTGTCAATCAGTCTGTGCCAGGAGGACTGTGCTATTTGTCAGCCCCAAACAAACAGTGAGGAATCCTCACCACGCTTGTGCAGTACTGACACAAATAAATACATTTCTCTCTTCACTCTTCAGTCTTCTTTCTCACACCCCACCGGCGGTCTATCGCTTCAGCCCTCCTCAAAAATGAAACCTGTCACGCCGATACATTCCTTTATCCCCTTCAACTCGCTTACATGTCCGTACAGCAAAAGACCCCTCAAAGTCGTCCTCCTGCGATCTGCCTAGTGGCTAAATGATAAATATCCAAATGCGCCAGTGTTTTCCTTTTTGTAACGGTAATTGAACAGTTTGTAGAACATCAGAAAGGAAGGGATGTAAACACAGTGTGGCAGTGTGTCGGCACTCCCAACAGATCCAGTGCTATGTCACACACTCCCCCGTGCTGGGACGCTGTCAGTAAATATTAATAAGCCACTACATCAACTGAGGGTGGTCCCCTGTCACCAGATTAGCATAATCAGTGCAGTTAAAATGGCCGCCCTCCTCCGAGCAGGGGAGGATAATGACGCTGATTGAGCGCGCCCTCACATGGGCTGTGATATACGGCAAAGTCACCGGATCCCGTGCCGTCGCCGTGTGATTTGTGGAGCAGGGATTTGCAGGGGATGAAGGAGGCCTCTGTGGGATTGAGCAGCATGCCAATCATCTTGGACATTGATTAGATGGAACGCAGACTGGCCCTGTGGCGCAGGCTCAGGTTACGTGGAATGTTTGTTTTTGTCTACACTGATTGCCAGTTTGATTTCGGTACGAGCGGTCGGCCAATCAGAGGGGTGAACAACTTAGAACCCTGGGAAAGGCTAAGGAAGGGTCATCAAAAGAGATGAGATCATCATCACCATGGAGAGGACTGTCACAGTTTAATATGGAAAACCTGACTAGTGTGTTTATTCCTGTATCAATTAAGACTTGATATTTGAGAGTTCAACAGCTGATTTTTCCACTTATCAAATGCTTTAAGCATGCAAAGTCTGTTCTGTGATAAATTATAAATAATAAATATACTACAAAAAGTTTATGGTAAGAAATCAACACTTCAAATCAGCCAAGACGCATTAAACGCTGTTCTTTTGAACTATCTATTCATCAAAGAATCTGAAAAAAAAAAATAAATAAATAAATAAATTAATAAATCATGGTTTCAGAAAAAATATCAAGCAGGACAACCGTTTTTAAAACTGATAATGATAAAAAAAAAATTGAGCAGAAAATCAGCATATTAGAATGATTTCTAAATGATCTTGTGACGCTGAAGACTGAAGTAACAGCTGCTGAAAATTTAGCTTTGCATCACAGGAATAAAATACATTTTAAAATACTAATTTAAATACTAATTTATTTATTATAATCTGCTTGACACAGCAACACTGGCTCAACCAATGGTGTGAATTTGTGGCAGGATAATCTGTACAACTAAAAAGTGGTAGATGGAGGGAGTATTCTAAAATCCTGAATGCTATTATTTTTATGTCTGGTATTTCAGAAATGACATATCTCACTTTTAAAAGAGCATTCAGAGAGAAAGCTATACACAACGAAAAAACAATTGGATTTTTCATGTGACATGAACTGAGCAAGTTAAGCAGAACTGTACTTGAAGTGAAACTATGCAGCAACTTCCAACCGAAGTGCAGATAGTGATACACCACCTGATACAGTTAATGACTGTAAGGAGTAATGAAAATGAAACAAGAAATCTGTGTTTGATTTTCTAACCAGTACTGGCAGAAGTTCCACTACTTTGCACACAGAGCTGCTTAGACCCATTTAGATGCAGCGTATAACAGAAGAAACCCTCCTATTACTAGTCTGAAGCAGCAGGGGGGTGTTAAGATCTGATTACAGCATTCACACGCAGGGCCTCTTACTGGAAAACAGGTCAAATGATGAGAGAAGGATTTTCTGTTTGCTGTTCTTGTATTTGCAGCAGCATTAGGCAACATAATGTGACTAGTCTCAAAACAGATGATAATTTGGAAAAAAATATTAGTCAGAATGAATCTACAAATATCCAGACAGACGGAGAGAAATACACAAATGGATCACTAAAATATTAGTACATAAAGCAAAGTAATAAAACATTAATTTTATTTGTACATATTCATTTTTCATAGCAACATCAACCAAACTGCACATTCCCATTAATCACCATTATATTTTAATGAGTTATCTAGCATAAAAATGCCTTAAATATTATTCTTGACCCAAAGCACAAGAACAGCAAACTGTGAATAATGTGGTGAGGTGCAATTATGTTTGCTAGCTAAGGCTGTTATTAGATATTTTGACTTGATCTTCAACCCTAAAATAATTGGGATGCAACAACACTGGCACAAAACATGTCATGGGTTATTCAAATTTTCCAGTAGGATAATGCGATTTTTAGTAAATGTGAAACAAAGGGTCTTACTAAGAAAATTTACTCATCTACTCAGATAGATAGATGAATATATATAACATCAGATAGAGATAATAATAAATGGATAGAATGATTAATAGATATGGATAGATAGATAGATAGATAGATAGATAGATAGATGGATAGATAGATGGATAGATAGATGGATAGATAGACAGACAGACAGATAGATGGATAGATGGATGGATGGATGGATGGAGGGATGTTCAATAGATAGAATGATCCATCGATTGACAGATAAACAGAACAACAGGTAGCTTGATAGATAGCTGTATGGATGAATGGATGGAGAGATGGAAACAGATTTCTTTAAGGACATCCTTAAGATTTTTAGAGGACATCCCAGAGCCCATCTCAAGAGAACTGTATCAACATCTGAGTGTGATATGAAATAGAATATACACTGTTATCTTAGAGGCATAATTACCCTCTGCAAGCAGCTCGCTACAGGAGTGACCGGGGCCATATGGAAAACACAAACTCATCTTCGACACTTTATTGACTCTGTGCTGCGGGGGCTGCATCCCTTTCCATAAAGGAAGGTTTTTGCTTGAGCGCAATATCTCCAGCTTAAAACACCTGCCCAGCAACAGCAGCAGAGACCATGGAGACACTTGGCAGTCTGGGATATGTCTTCAGCTTATTATAGAGCAGTGAGATATTGTGGTATTTATAGTTGATGGAACTTCCTTAGTTATTTCTCGCTCCCCCCCTCCCCTTTTTTTTTTATAATGGGACCAACCAGTGAGACTGTTGAAGTAGATGTTGCTCACTCTTTCCTCATAATCTTGAGGATTTAATATAATCCTCAACTCATCACCGCCGACAGCTGAGTGGCTGTGTGCATAAAATACTGTCTCTGCCCTGATTCTGCTTTTACTGGTTCCATCAAAAATCTATACAGCGCTGTTTTCCGAGCTGTGAGTTAACTAGGCAGGAAATAGGAAAGACCAAACAAACAAAGCACAGTATGCCGCCAATCAAACCGCATGATCAAACAGGATCCGTGTAAGACTGCATCTTTGCGAGAAATGCAGGGATTTGGTGTCCCAGAAAATCGTAATGAAGTGGCGAGGTTGTCAAGAGACTACACTCAACAGCTGCCGCTTTTGTTATGATCCAACAAATCTGAGAAACATATGAATATTCAATTATATCATTCTTAATACAAGACACAATTAAGTGGAGTTAAATTTGCATGATGTGCTGAAATGGCTGAGAAAACAAGCAGTTATAAGTATAAAATCAAG
>JAFVLL020044524.1:0-17658 GCA_021397915.2 Tor tambroides | reverse complement strand
ATATATGTGTGTATGTATATACAGTATATTTCACAATATTACTGTTTTTAATGTTCTTATATTTTCTTATCTTTTTTTTTTTTTTGATCAAATGAATGCAGCCTTGGTGAGACAAAAACGTTAAAAATTGATAAAAACCTTTAGGAAAACTTAGGCAAACCACCTTCATCCTTATCCCCACAGATTCATAAACACACTTTTGCTATGAAATGATGACATGGGTAAAATATTTTTGATTGGTTTGTGTTTTTCAGCATATTCTAACTCATGCTTTCAAGACTAATATGTCGTTTTTGCAAATTCATCTATGTTCCCTAGCTAGATAAAATTATCTTGGTCACAAATCAGCAGGATCAGCAACAACGGTGTAGAACGCATCACAGAAAACCAAAGATTTAAGTTTCCAAGGCATATGTACAATAAATGGATGTACAATAAATGTACAATATTCACTGGCATGTAAGAACAAGTGACAGTTCCATCTACTGTAATATCTGTCTGACCCATCAGAAGCAGTCATATCTGTATTCTGCTAAAGTCTCTGTGAATGAAACTCAGGGCAGGACAGCAGTGTGAGGTGTAGGATGTTCAATGTAATTCCTTTTAATTCACTCCAGTTTTACCTAATTACCTTACTGGCATGAAAGTTGCTCAGTATTGCCAAAGCAAAGTGATGTTTGCTCTGAGTGATCTGTTCCTGTCTCTGTCTCTCTCGGCAGGTATCGTGCGCACAGCGGTCCCTGATATGGACAGGGAAGCTCAGGCGCAGTACCAGGTGGTGCTCCAGGCGAGAGACATGGGTGGCCATCAAGGGGGTCTGACAGGGACCACCACTCTCACTGTGCACCTCAGTGACGTCAATGACAACCCGCCCCGCTTCACTCAAAGTGAGTCACACATCCAGCCCTGCTCCAGAACACATCAAAAACCCAGTCTAATCTAGTCTGTCTACTCCAGTCTACTGTTCATTCTGTTGAACGTATTCTTTTCTGTTGTAATCTATTCTTGTAATCTGCTGTATTTTATTACACTGCTTATTTTTCATCTAATCTGTTCTAGTCTAGTCTACTGAGCTTTGTTTTTTTCTAGCTATATAGTCTGTAGTCTTGTCTGGTCTACTCTAGTCCAGGTTACTCTGTTATTTTCTAGTCTAGTCTATCTACTATTCTATGAAGGATCATCTACTCCTCTATTCTATTCTATTCTATTCTATTCTATTCTATTATCTATTTAATTTTATTGTAATCTGTTCTAGACTAGTCTACTGAGCTTTGTTTTATTCTAGTTGTCTAATCTGGACAGATTTAGTCCAGTCCAGTTTAGTGTACTCTGTTATGTTCTAGTCTAGTTTATCTCTAATGTGCTAAACTTTGTTTTATTCTAGTTGTCTAATCTGAGCAGATTTAGTCTAGTCCAGTGTAGTATTATATCTAATCTAGTCTACTATTCTATTCTATTCTGCTTTGCTTTATTACTCTATTTAATTCTATTTTAATCTGTTCTAGTCTAGTCTACTGAGATTGGTTTTATTCTACTTGTCTAATCTAAGCAGGTTTAGTGTTGTCCAGTTTAGTGTACTCTTTTATGTTCTAGTCTAGTTTATCTCTAATCTACTTAATTTTACAATTCTATTCTGTTCTATTCTATGAATGATCATATCTACTCTAGTCTACTCCACTCCTATTCTATTCTATGAAGGATCATATCTAATCTAGTCTATTCCACTCCACTATTCCATTCTTTCTATTTAGTTATGCTTTAATCTGATTTACTTTCTATTTAATTTTTATTGTAATTTGTTCTAGTCTAGTCTACTGAGCTTTGTTTTATTCTAGTTGTTTTATCTGGGCAGATTTAGTGTAGTCCAGTTTAGTGTACAGTGTTATGTTCTAGTCTAGTTTATCTCTAATCTAATTAGTTTTACTATTCTATTCTGTTCTGTTCCATTCTAATCTATTCTATTTTATGAAAGTTCATATCTACTGTAGTCTACGCCACTATTCTATTCTATTCTATTCTATGAAGGATCATATCTAATCTAGTCTACACCACACCACTATTCTATTCTATTCTATTCTAGTCTAGTCTAGTCTAGTCTAGTCTAGTCTATTCTGGTCTTCTCTGTTCTACTGTTTTGTCTGTTCTAGTCACTAGCATAGCCAGAAATGTTTAAGTGGGTGGGCCTACATAAAACTGGGTGGGCCAGGTGTGTAGCATATGAAAACTGCATGTCAAATTGCCAACAAAAAATACAGCACCAAGGTTCATTACACAGTACTTCTAAAGCATGCATTAACATTAGTAATTTATGTTAATGTTCATTTCAAAATTTACTAATAGGACATTATTAAAATTAAAAGTTGTATCTTTTAACATTTGCCTGAGCTGTTTAACAAAGATGAATAAACACGGTAACAAATGTATTGCTAATGTTAGTTAATGCATTAACTAACGTTAACTAAAGGAAGTTTATTAAAAAGCATTACCTCAGTGTGAAACAACGGGGCTTTGCTAATGATTTCATAATCAAACATCTCTGTCAGTTCACGCACATGGAGGACCGCAGAAATGTGCGCAGCTGTAAATTACGCAGTTTGATGTGGTGACCAGGATCTAGCACAATGTTTATGTGTTTCTTTCCACAAAGGATCTGTTTAGCGGATCAAACACTGTACCTATGCTAATATGTTTCAATCACACTTGGTTCAGAAGTTTCCGAAGCACCCTCAGGTGGTGGTCTGTCGGGTTTCATTTGTAGACGGTCCGGATTTATTGCTTTTACTTTTAAAAAATTGATCTGATTTATGTTTGCTTCACTAGGCTATTTTCAAATTTAACTTCACAAACGCGCGCATTTTACTATTATATCCTTACGTCGTAAACATAGGTCGTAAACATAACATTGTGGGAGGGACTAACAGAAACGGACGAATCATCATTTTGACAAGCGTATGATGGTATGCACCTATAGGAAGAGGGAAAACTAAGAAACGACCTGTAATTGACCATGAAAACAAGCGTTTAATATTGATAATAATTAAAGTTACAGTGAAATAAGATGTTTATTAGTTTCGTTTAATAAATTACATCCATTTGGAAAATTACAAACTTCTCATTGGGTGGGCCACAGATGAAAGTGCCCACCCGTAGCTGCGCGACTGGTTCTAGTATAGTCTACTCTAATCTACTTATTCAATTGTATCATCTCATTTAATCTGGCCTAGCCTGACCTGTTCTATTCTACTCCACTGCACTGTTTTATTCTAGTTTTTATTTTTTTTATTTTTCCTAGTATACTTGTTCTATTTTAATCATCTAATCTGGTCTGGTCTAGTCTAATCCAGGCTACTCTGTCTGTTCTAGTATAGTCTAGTCTACTTAACTTTCTTTTATTCTATTTTAGTACATCACACTGTTTATTCTCTAATCTAGTGTACATAACTTTGTTCTTTTCTAGTCATCTAATCTGTTTTAGTTAACTAAAAAGTATCATTAATTGACATAAAGCTTAAAAGAAAATAAAACAAAAATATTAAATGAAAAAAAAATTGAATGTTGCCTTGGCAACTAACTGCAATAAAATTAAAGTACTAAAATTACTAAAAACTAAATTTAAAATAAATTGTAGCTAAATAGAAATATTTAAAACAAAAAGAAACAGAAAATGGCAAAAGCACATAATAAAATGACTAAAACTTAAACTAAAATTAAAATGTAAACTAAAAATATGAAAGTTCATTCAAAACTTTAATAATAATTACAATAGTGTGTAAATAATATAAACACTTTTCCAGTCTAGCCTACTCTATTATTATCTGGTCTACTCATATTCTGGTCTTGTCTAGAGTTCACCTGTTTTGTTTCAGTCTTAGTCTAGTCTCATTTATTTTCCATGAGCTCTCTTTCAGAGCATATAAATTCAATAGCTATTTTGTTGTGCAGATCAAAGAGTCGCAGTGTGGGCTCTTTATATCCCCGTCAGCATACACGCTGTCCATTAGTTGCTCTAATGACACGCAGTGCACTGTTTGCTAACATCACAAGTGCTGTTTCCACGTCCACGGTCAGACTAACCAGCAGGAAGAGAAGAGATGTGGGCGTTCAGGTTTGTATGTGACATGATGTAACCTTTTGAAATGGATTCATGCTTTATTTCTCTTCTACTTTAAATCACTCTGGCCTATTTTCCTGACTGCACTTCTGTCCTCTTGTTAGCCGCAGCGAGCTTATTACACGCGTACCATTCATGCTGCGGATGCCATCTTATTGCAGTAATTGATTGACAGCTCAAAGACATGAGTGGTGGTTTGGAGACTTTGGGCGTGATGTCAGAAGATGACACATGAGGGACTGACTTGCGTCTGCTGTATTATATTCTGTGTGATTGGGATGCGATCTTATCAGTCGTACACTAGAGAGTCATGACGTACACAATTACTTAGCTGCATAAATTCAATCGCCAGTCTGAATTGTTCGAAATGGATTATTTCCCTAGAAATATGTAATAACGTTAGCTGGATATTACGGCATATCGTATTTGTTGTGCTTCAATTATAGATTCACTTGTGTTCATCGACTCTCTGAATCAGTCTCAAACCAACTGTTGTTTGTTTCTCTTACAAAGAACAGTATACACATATTTGCTGTTTTATTTAGGATTGCCCTGAAACTCAGATGTAGGGCATGCTCGGAAACCAAAGAACAGAGACGTTTTGATGCTTGAGGAGGCGACATACAAAATTGTATGTGAAAGTATGTGATCTTTTGAACAGGATTAATAATTGGTAGATTAACCGGATTAATTCACGAAACATTTTGAGATTTGTTCAATCACATTTTTCACTGTGACTGCTGATTCATACCTCAAACTCCATATTAGCCCCATAGGTTTGTGATTAAGCAAGCAGCAGCTTGACAGTGAAAACAGTTTAAAACCCAATGAAGTGGTGAATTCGCCTCGTCTCACCAGCTGATTGAAACTCTGAATCCCCAACCACTGCATCCAATTACTATGCAAGAGCACCCTCTTTGAATTTATGATGGGTTATAGTGAATTTGTTGTCTTGAATGTGAAGAATATAGGATATTTGCATCTGAAGATGAAATGGTAATGCATTTATGTTATCACGTTTACAATATGGGAAGTAAATATGAAGGATCTTTCACAGACTAACCAGCGCTTATGGCTTTTTTGATTAATGGGGTTACAAAAAAATAAAAAATTAAATAAGACTGGTAAAAAATTAGTTGCAGTTGGTAATTTCTGCGCATTTTAAAACCATTAAATTACTCTTAATGGGCAGTTTAATTCACTGACCCCTGGTCACCCAGGATTTTTTTTTATTATATAAAAAACTTTATAAAGTTTGTAATATATGTAATAAAGTTTTAGTGTGGCAAATATCAAGTAAAAATCATAAAGTAATAACTTCATTAAAACCCATTCCTGCTCAACCCATATCAAATATTAAAATATTAAAACAGGGCATGACACACTTGGTCATGCTTAAAAATTAGCCTAAAAGCAGTTTCAGATGGCTAATTAAAAATTGGATAATGGAAAAAAGAGGCAGAGCATTAAACTGAAATATTTTTTCCCCTTTTTTTCTTCATTTTAATTAAAAGTTGCAGTATGGGTCACTCCAAGTTTATTTATTTATTTATTTTTATTCTTGTTCAGTCCTTGGGGTCACTTAGCACTTATAACAGGACACACTTCTATTTTGATTCTCTTACTGAGTTTGTATTCTGATCCTCTACACAACACTATAGGGTCAGTCAGAGGGTCAGTTGCTTGGACCACTTTCTTGCTTATACTTAGTTGTGTGTATGTGTATAGGTAGCCTATGTACTGTATAACAGAACATTATTTATCACTAAATAAATAAATAATTAGCCTATAAAACTACAATAGGCATTACTGAAAAAAAAATGACACTTGCAGTTCAGTGATTCAGAATGATTCAAATCAGTAAATAGTATTTTTAACTGTTCATTCAAAAGAATCGCTCCTAAGAGTCATTTGTCAAAGTCAAAGTCAAAGTCTGCTTTATTGTCAATTCTGTCACATGTACAGTACATACATACAGAGAATTGAAATTGCGTTACTCTCAGACCCTTGGTGCATACAGATAACACTAAACACTAACAGTAGAACGTAAAAATACAGATAAATACAAATCAAATATATATATATATATATATATATATATATATATATATATATATATATAAATGCAACTATTACAAATATACAAATGGACAAGTAAAAAATAGATGAAGTAGCATAAGGCACATGGTAGATAGAGTGCAAACCAGTGAAATAAACAAACAGTGCAGATATAATTGGTGTAGTGCAAAAGAGCTTATCAGTCTATTTAAAGTGATAAAAAGCTCAGAGAGCAGTCTTTATACAAACTGTCAGAAGAGGTAGTTGAATGAGGTCAGTCCAATGCTGTACAAAGTGACTGGTGCTGGTCATAGTGGGGGGGGGGGGGGCAGAGTTCAGAGGTGCGTGGGGCAAAAGAGGGGAGGTTTCATACATGTTTCATGTTTGAATGTTTCATGTTTCTTGTTTGGGGGTTCATACAACATTAGTCACCCTCTGTGTTTTTGCTTCACTAAAAAGAACCGACTTGTAAGATTTGTTCTTTTGAGGATCGGACTACTGTGGTCGCGCTGCCGCTGTGTTTGATTCACTATATAGAACCAAGTTGTGATAAATTTATGTATGTATTTGATTCACAAAAAAGAACCGGCATAGTTAAGTTATAACTACTTTGTCAATATTTTGAGTTCTAAGCTTTGTTTAATATTTAAGTTTAATTTTAATTTACATTTAGTCATTCAGCATATGCTTTTATCCAAAGCAACGTAAGGCTGATTTATACTTGTGCGTCGAACCTACGCCGTAGGCTATGTGTAGTACGGCGTACGACATATACCTCTCCAAAAATGTCACAGCGCGTCAATTCTACGCGGACCGCAAGCGCTGTGATTGGGCTGCTAGAACCCCTCCCTCCGTATGTATTTGAGTTTTGTGTGTGTGTTTTCCACTGAAATATATTTTAATGTTACATCTTATTTAAAATAAAACAAAGCAAAGAACAAGTGTCTTATCATTTATTATACAACATAGCATATACATTACTTAGTTGTCTGCGACAAACAGTGTTGTTCTGCTATTGTACAAGTTCTTATGGAGATTGAAAGAATGGCATCTTTTCCTGTTCCGTTGTTGTCTCAGTTTTTGTAGTTTTAAATAAACTATCTGTTCTTTAATATTTATTTGCCGCTGATGCTTCTCCGATAAGCTGCTTCTTCTTCGGCTTTTGCCTGACACTGTGCAACATGCCCGTGGACACAGCAGACTAGTGGTTTACACGTGTAATTGCACGTCGACACGGACAACAACGAAGAAGTATAAATGAAAAGCGACTCATAGCCTACGGCGTAAAAGCTACCCCGTAGGTCCGACGCAGAAGTATAAATCAGCCTTTAATTTGACTGACTTGATTTGTCTAGTTGAGCGCCAAGGTGGATCCTGATCGATTTGTTTTGCGCTATTTGATATTTTGCTTTACCAAAATGTGGTGACATAATCAAAATAACGTTAATGCACCCATAAGGTGAAAGTACTACATCAGTGACACCCTAAGTTCAGTCATAAAATAAAACAAACTAGATATTACCTTCAAAAGTAACTTTTTGTAATGTCTATTGATATTTTCTGCCACAATAATATCTTAAATTGCCTTCATTTGTGAATTCTTCTAAGAAAATATCAAGATGTGAATTTAATCACAATTAATTTGATGAATTAATATGTATTTCATGTAATTAATTCAATTAAATGTAATTGTTTGATAGCTCTAGTTTTTATGAGACACCCACTCTCTAATTGCTGTTTTTAGACATTGCACAAGAGAGAATTAATCAGTTATAATGTCACACAGTGATATATAATGGCACAAGGGACAGAGAGCATACTAGCATGCTATTTCTGGCACATACAGTATGGTATAAATTTATGATATTCTGAATTCAGCTGATGTGCTCCTTTGCACATTTAACAGCCACATGATCACAGAAATGCTGGTTCAAATACGACCTGCGTGTTCATTTTCTGATCCTGTTCTTTCTCTCACTTCCTCCCCTGTCCTATATAATAAAAGGCAAAACGGCCTATAAATAAAATATCAGGGGGAAAAACATTAGATAAATGTGTTAACTGTCTTTAAAAAATTATGCTGTAAAACATATTTAATTCATCTCTTAAGGTAACACATTAAGTTAACATAGTTTTGACAGTTCTAATAATGTATGAAAAATAATGAAGGCGCATGATAATGCTTTTTAATGTGGTTTTAAGTAAAATGGTGTCTTCCAGAATCCCTGCCAGACTGCCACCTGTTATTTGACACACTTTTAACTTACCTGCAGTACTGTTCAAAAGTGGGGGGTCAATAGAAGAAGAAATTAAGGGCCAGTTTTACTAACAGCTTGCGCCAGCGCAAAATTGTACTGTCAGGTTTTACTAAAGACGCGCAGTGACGAATTAGCGCTGAAAAGGCGTGGACACAGTTATTTTTGCGCCTGATCTTATTGAATATGCATTTCTAGGAGTTTCCGTTTCAGACGCAAAATTTATGGGAGGAGCGTATTCAAATGAGTCACGCAACGCGTTTTACTAACGTTTGCGCTGGTCAAATTACTGATATTTGCGCCATTATTTAACGCCCCCCAAAAAAGCATGTCTTAAACTATTTTGCGCTTGAAATAGCTGCAATAATTGTTGCTAGGAGGAGGCACCGCAGAGATGAGAGAGTGCATGATAGAAGGGAGGGGATTTTTTCCACACGTAATTTATTTGGAATGCAAGAAGAACACGAAAATATCGTTTGCCAAGCCATGTTATTTTTAATTTGCTTCAGGAAATAAAAGACAACTTGGAACCCTCAACTAGGAGTCATGCAATACCAGGTCTATCAAAACCTCTTGCAACTTCTAGCATTTTTTGGCCTCCGGTTCTTTTCAACGTACTATGGCTTATTTATTTCTTTATTTGCGACTTCTCTAATTTGCGCTGCTCTTGGTATATTGTGTTGGTCGATATGTAAATTAGATGTTGAGTCTGTGTTCTTTAATTTGCGCGTTGTTGGTAAATCACCCGCAGAAATTTCCCCTCCCATTGGTGCTCTTTTGGAATTGCACTCTTGTGCTAATTTGCCCTGTTTAGTAAAACTGGCCCTAAAACTTTTATCCAGCAAAGATGCATTAAATTGATCAAAAGTGACAGTAAATACATTTATAATGTAAAATTTCTATTTCAAATAAATGCTGTTCTTTTGAACACACTATTTATCAAAGAAACCTAATATATATATATATATATATATATATATATTATTATTATTAAAGAAATATTAAGCAGCGACTGTTTAATAATGATAATACTAAAATATGTTTCTTGAACATCAAATCAGCATATTAGAATGATTTCTGAAGGATTAAGAAATTTTACATTTGAATACTATTTCACAATATTACTGTTTTTACTGTATTTTGGATCAAATAAATGCAGGCTTGGTGAGCATAAGAGACCTCTTTTAAAAAAAAACATTCAAAAACTCAAACTTAATTTAACTAGCATATTGAGCGCCTGCCTGTGCATGTGCATACACTCTAAAAAATGCTGGGTTAAATACAACTCAGTGCTGGGTGAAATATGGACAAACCCAACAACTGGGTTGCTTTGACCCAACGGCTGGGTTAAATGTTTAACCCAACTTTCTGGGTAGTAACCCAAATGCTGGGTCAAAACAACCCAATATTTTACCCCATATATTACCCAGCAATGGGTTGTATTTAACCCAGATTTTTTTTAGAGTGTAGCAAGGCCAGCCTGAAAAATAAAGATTTTTACATGTTTGAGTTAAAAAAGCAGAATATATAATGACATTTTTGTCAGATTTTATTCCATATTTGAAATACAAACAAAATTTAGACAAACGTTTAAATCAATTTTGGTGTTTCTCCATTGAAATAGATATGAGCTGTATATGCATGGCTGTAAAAATAGCATTATAAATATAGTCCCAGAATAAACTGACTTACTTTAAATGGTAAGTTCTGGTCTTGTAGCCTCTTTCAATGAGTTAAATCAGGTGTGTTAGATTAGGAAGCCATCTGAATTGTGTAGTGTTGGGCCAGGACTGGAAAATCCTGCTTTACAGTGATTGTGTACATTGATCCTCTTCAGCGATTCAGCGCTCTACAGGATCTGACAGTGATCACAGAGTGAACAAACAGTCACTGAGCATCTTAACCTTACATCCTGTGTCTCTCTCAGGATCCTGTGCTTTATTTCCAGGTCCGGCCGATGTGTTAAGGACGTCGTGTCCTGGTGTGGATTGAGTCCTGACTCTCAACTGGAGCCGATTCACAGCGTTGCAAATAGTGTCGCTGAGTCTCTCAAACAAGCCTTGTGCCCGCTGACCCGTGATCCGTGACTGCTTTCATTCTCGGCGCAGCTCTCTCGAAGCGCTAAAAACCCCTGCGCCGCGTGTTTGAAGGAAAGATATGAAAGCGTGGTTTGGTGTCTTGGGCGTAGCCAGCATCTGTGTGTACGTGTGTATGAAATATTTGATGATTTCTATGAAGATAAGACGGTTGCGGTATATGTGCTGTGTGTGTGAGATATCAAAGTTTGAGAGGTGAGTGTGAGTGACTGTGGATTTGATAAGGCTTATGGGTTTCTGTCAGTCCATATCTGTCGGCTTTAATAAATGCGTGTGTGAGTGAGTAAACAAAGCCCGGAGCCGTTCGCGCCGCTTGAGTCACCTCTGAGCAAGAGAGGTCTGGTGAGTTGGCGCGAGCCTGGGACTCGTAACTCAACATGGCCTTCCGAGTTAGACAAGTCAGCTCATTTTGGCGATATAAATCATCATCCAGAACTGCTCAGACTCAACCGAGCTACTGTAAAACACCTGCAAAAAAACCTGGTCTAAAAGAATGACAGGAAAAATGTGATTTCCAGTCGAATGCATGTAAACCACACCTATCCAACACTGATAAAAAGGCACAGATGCCAACAAACTGTTTTCCTGTCTTGTTTGTGAGTGATTCCTGGGTTTTTGAATGGTATAGTTTCTGAAGTTTACAGAAAAGATTAGAATGCTCGTGTTTGTTGGAATTGCCGGGTTTGGTTCCGGACCGCCGCTCGCTTGCTTGTTTTCCACCTCGTTAGTCAGAAACAAGGAAACACGCAGCATTGTTTACACCAACAAAGATACAGAGAAGACTTTTTTCTCCTCCTGGGGACCCCATGAAATCCAAATTGGAGTTTTGTGGCTTTTGGTGTGTGTTTGTTAGCTTTTACACTTGTGTACACTCTTAAAAATAATGGTTTCTAAGGTGGGGTTTCATAGCGATTCTGCAGAAGAATCATTTTGGTTTCTCCAAAGAACATTTCATAATTCATAATCATGCTTCCTCTGATGTCCTCTCAAATCAAAGTCCACCGACATACATGTTTAGAACTGTTTTTGCTAATAAACAGTGCTTGATCAGTGCATATTTCTCTCCTGATTCAGACAAGGCAACTTTTCCACTGGAGAAAGCAATATTATGGATAGAGGACTCATATGTTAGCCAGAAGCAATGGATTGAAGTTAAAAATGTCTTGATAGATTGTTTACTTACAAACACACAGTTTTTCGCTTTGATGGACTATAGTCGTGTGGATTATTGTGATGTTTTTAGACTCTTATTCTGGCGGCACCCATTCACTGCAGAGGATCCATTGGTGAGCAAGTGATGTAATGCTAAATTTCTCCAAATCTGTTCAACTTTATAATAAAGTTAAAGAAACTGTAAAGAACTTTTTGCGCAATGGAATGTTTCCATGGATATTAAAAGTTCTTCGTGGAACCATTGATGCCAATAAAGAAGTTTTATTTTATAAGAAACTTTTAACAGATATGTGTTTAAAATGTTCTTTTTATTTCTATCCTGGGAAAATGGACATCAAATACTATCACTGACTAGCAAGTAGCAAATCCCAGTTTGGCCTTTTATCTTTAACCTTGTCATATGTGGGTGTTTCTACAACTTCAAACACTTTAATGTTGATTTTTATGAAAATGAACTGATTTTAACTTTTTTTTTTTTTTTTGACATGAATGTCATGTTCTTGGAAACTTTTGACCATGCATTCATCACTTATTTTTGCTGCTTTTCAAGTGCCTTTATGTGTAGTTTTTCTTGTTTTACCCTCATCCCAGACCAGATTTAACCATCTAAACAAAGAGGATCACATGACCCTGAAGAATGGAGTAATGATACTGACAATTCAGCTTTGCATCACAGGAATAAATTACATTGTAACATATATTCAAATAGAAAACCGTTCTTTTAAATTGTGATAATATTTCACAATATTACTGATTGTACTGTAAATTGTGAAATATTATTGCATGTCATCCGTGGGACTAGTGATGTGCCCTACCAAGTACACTCAAACAGTAATAGAGTATTTAAAACTGCTGCAGGGACCCATAGCTAATGATTAGTGATATTTATTCCAAACACAACAATGATTGTTTAATGGCGATCGCTACAGAGATTGACTCTCATAGGCCCTCAGAGGAAGGACTAGAGTATCGTAGTGCGTATCATAATTATGAAGTAGATTATGGTGCTGATGAATCTGGCGACTATTATCACCGTGCCAGAGATAATGATAATCTGTGTTGCGTCTCTTTCAGAGGGCTTCGGCCTTTCTGTAGAGTGCCACGGCTTCCTACAGATCCTCTCTTCAAAATCCACGCGATTAATATTTCATTTAAAGTTCAGAGCTTTCTGCATCAGTACGCAGCAAAATCACAGCTGAAAAATACAGCTCGGAGACACACAATACATCTTCCACCCTCTCCCTCCCTCCCTCCCTCCCTCCCTCCTACATGAATACACACTCTCTGGCTTTCTGTCTTTCACTCTCTCTGCCTCTTTTCCCTTTCGTTTCCCGGCTCTCCTGCTGCCGTTTCCTCTTTTGTTCTTTCTATCTCTCCCCTAATCTCTCCTCATCCCTTTCTCCTCCTCTGAATAATACACAGTGTTAATACACTGTGCAAAGAAGCCATATTGTATTCCCACAGTGTGTTTCTGTGATCATCTTCTCTTGGCTGCACTCAGCTTTAATGAATGTTAGGCACAAACTGCCTCTGGTGAATCACACTGTCTCAGCCTTTGTTGTTTGCGTGATTCATTTTCTGTTCTGGAGCAAATCTGGCTCTTAAAAGAAGCAAGGAATCATCAGTGTCCTGCTTTATATTTCTATCACACTCTCTGTTTGGATCTCTCTTATTCTGTCTCTCTGATATCCTCTTTCCAAAAGCATGTTTGGAATTTGCTGAATTAATAATTAGTGTTTTTGCAGCAAATATTGTAGTGATGCTCCTCAGACATTCTGTTTCTAAAACTTTAGAAATTCTATCTATCCATCTGTCTATCTGTCTGTCTATATCTATATATATCTGTCTGTCTGTCTGTCTGTCTGTCTGTCTGTCCATCCGCTCATCCATCCATCTATCCGTCTATCTATCTATCTATCTATCTATCTATCTATCTGTCTGTCTGTCTGTCTGTCTGTCTGTCTACTGTATCAAATAGATTTTGTTTGTGGTGCTTTTATGTCACTTACTCTTACTCATATTTAAAATTGGGGATTGATACAATAAAATTAATTAATCTAAATTAAAGAACTAAGTAAACTTAGTTACTGATCCTTTTGTGGTACAAACGTGAACAACTCCTCAAATCCCATGCTTTGTTTTAGGACAGGTGCTCTGTTACTTTTGAAGGCATTCAAACGTGCATTATAGTTGATAAAACGGATGAAAAAATCATAGACATACATTGTAGCGGCACCTGAACTGTATTTATGGACCAGAATATCACTCTTTTGACATGATCCAGTAAGCAACCACCCAAAACACCCTAGAAACCACATAAAAGTTAACTGAGAACCACTCAGAACTCTTTGGAAACACATTTGTTTTTGTTATGGTGATTGATCATGGTATAAGATCTGATGCATGTCTCTCGTGTGAGATGAGAAACACTTTTCATTCTCTTATGGAATTCAGTAGATTGCCTGCGTTATTTGCTGTCTCTAATTAGGTTTAAACAGACTCAGGCAGGTTTTCTCTTTTTAGAGTTTTATTTTTGGCCCACGATATAGCTGCCGCACACAAAGACAGAAGAGCCGGTTATTAAACTGTCTTATAACTGCAGAAAAACTGTCTGTGAGAACAAAAGACAAGATATGGCTTCCTTTGCAGTGTTTATATATATATATATATATATATATATATATATATATATAAGGATGGAGGTCAGATTGATTTGAAATGGCTGTAGGGGGTTTGTATGAATGCCTTACACATGTAATGAGATTAATGATGGTGTTCTAATTTTAGTGTTTTTGCCTTATTATTTTCTACACCATCTCTGTTTCCTGCAGGTATGTGGTCATTTTCGGTCTCTGAATTGGCCGTGCCTGGGGTGGAGATCGGTCGTCTGTCGGCAACAGATGCAGACCTGGGTGAAAACGCTCGGATGGATTTTATGATCGTGGACGGAGAGGCAGGGGACACCTTCAACATAACTGGATTGAACCAAGAGGCTGTGATTTTGTTAAACAAGGTGGGAGTGGAGGAACAGAAATACCTACAGTAATGTTGTTTTCTTCCATACATTCCCAAATCAGAACCAAATCCAATTTTATGCTGTATCTGACTCAAAACTGTTCAGTTGTTTGTCTTAACAGTGAAAAACCCATAAGTAATGAATGAGTGAGCTGGTTCAGACAGCATATACTATATGAATATGCATATGAGCAAAGATAATGGCAAACTTTCCCGTTTTCTCTCCTCTTTGCCTATACAGACATTCACTCACGTTGTTAGACATCATATTGATGCTTTCATTACTATGGTAACCAATGTAGCTGCACCACATATGGATTACGTTGCCCGTCTAAAGGAATAAATTCGATTTCATTACTTGCAAAATGACTGTTAGTCTCAACGGATGAATATAGCAAATATGCAGCATTATAAAAGCTATAGATTGGAGGATGGGTAATTTTGAATGCGGCTAGTGAACAACTAGCAACTGCATAACAGCTGGTGTTATTTTAGTTTTATGTATATTCTATCATAGTATTTTTTATATAGTATTTTTATTTTGTTTTGATTTTTTCTTAGATTTCATTTTTCATTTTATATATTTTTTAGTGATTTTGTTTTGGTAATTTTATGTGCCTTTTTACCATTTTTGTTGTTTTTAAATAGTAACCATAACATCCACATAGCAACACATTAAACACTCAGAACAACCTAGCAACCACATACAAAAGTTTTTAACCCCTTAAAAACAGCATAGCGATGATGGTAACCATCCAAAAGACCCTAGCAATCACATAGCAACACCTTGGCAACCACATAATGCACTAAAAATATCCTAGCAAATACTCTGAACACTCCAGCAACCACATATCAACACCCTGACAGCCACATGTCAATGTGTTAAAAACATTAAAAAAAACAACTGCATAGCAACACCCTGGCAACCACCCAAATACATTTAGAACACCCTTGCAAACACCTAATAACATCCTTACACTCTAGCAACGGCATAGACACAAATGGAAAACACTTAAAACACCCTAGCAGCCACCTAAAAATGCCCTAGTAAACACTCAGATAACTCTAGCAGCCACATAGCAACACCCTGACAACCATAATGTGCACTAGAAATGCACTAAAACAACATAAAACACCCTAGCAAACATTCAAAACACTTTTGCAAGCACAAAGCAACACCCTGGCAACCACATAGCAATGGGCTAAAACAGTCCGAGCACCTTAACAACTGCATAGGAACACCCTGGCAACCCAAAGGTTGAATGTGGCAAATATGCAGTGTTAGAAAAGCAATAGATTGAGGAATGGGCTCTTTTGAGTGTGGCTAGTGAGCAACTACACAAAAACCCTAGCAACACCCTGACAACTACCCAGATCACACAAGCAACTGCATAGCCACACATTAAAAACTCTGAACACTCTAGTAACCACCTAGTAATGGCCTAGCAAACATTCAGAATGCTCTAGCAACCACATAGCAACACCCTGGCAACCACAAGCCAGTGCACTAAAAATAACTATCCTAGTAACCCCATAACAACATACCAAAAACACTCTAAATGCCTATGAAGCTGCATAGCAACAGCCTGGGAACCACCAACAGCGCCTCAGTATTGTGGTAATGCACTGGCAAGCATGACTCGTATTTTCCTTCACAAAGTGAAATGCTTTAGTTGTATTTATGTTGTATTTATTCAGAATAGTGAAAGGGCAAAGTAAAAAGCAAAGCAATAACAAAGAAAGAAGTTCCAGCAGAATGAGTTAAATTGACTCTGAGTTCAAATGTAAATGAGGATAATCTGCAGCGCAAACGTCTGCCAGCGAACATGCATATTAGTGCCGGCGGAAAGAAAATTTAACCTGCGGCCCCCGGTGAGACCTCATCACAGTGCACACAGGCAGCCGTTATTTAAATACAAACTTCGCAGGGACTGAAAATGTGCATTTCATATAAAAGGACTTTGTGTGATGATAAGTCACACGTAACTAATTGAAAAGAGAAAAGATTCCACCTTTTAGATGAATCAAAATAAGCAAACTGTAAAATGAATCGCAAGTTATTTTCTGCCCTGATAAGTGCTTATAAAGACAGATATACATGTGCCTGTGTGTGAGTGAGAGATCTTTACCCATCCACTGAGCTCAATACTTCAGTGACAGGTGTGTGTGTGCTAGTTAAAGACATAGCCAGAATAAACAGAATGAGAAGAGACATGTATAAAAAGAAAACAGGAAAGAGAAGGTTGCGAGGAACAAAATGAGTCAGAGACACGGGGGGAGGAGGAGAAAAGAGTGAATACGAAAAGCAAATTAGACAGAGGAAGAGCGCGGGGAGACTAATGCCGCTGAGTAACAAGGGAGAGGAAGCGCATGGAGATGTTGATTAACACATGGCTGTAGTTCAAGTGACAGAGCTTTTCATGTGTTAGTGGCTCTCAGCGCTGCTTATGCCCACTGCTCCATTGCACACCACTTCTACAGGCCTTACAGTACTCGATTATACACTTTGCAGCGTTTTATTTTTCTCCTCAAGTCCACTTATACTTTTAGGTATGGCTGAGAGGTGTGACCTAAATCCTATGTCATGATATGATGAATTTTATTTTGCAATAACAGTATGTATATGATTGTTTTTTGTCTATAAATTCAAAGTGGTTTATGTGCTCTATCTGTCTATCTATCTATCTATCTATCTATCTATCTATCTATCTGTCTGTCTGTCTGCTATCTATCTATCTATCTATCTATCTATCTATCTATCTACAACCTGAATTCCGGAAATATTGGGACAATTTCTAAATTTGAATAAAATGAAAACTAAAAGACTTTCAAATCACATGAGCTGAGAAATTTTACAATTTTATGCACAAAATGAGCTCATTTCAAATTTGATGCCTGCTACAGGTCTCAAAAAAGTTGGCACGGGGCAACAAAGGGCTGAAAAAGCAAG
>JAFVLL020044523.1:0-23407 GCA_021397915.2 Tor tambroides | reverse complement strand
TAGAGTGCGTTCAGAACTCTTGATTAGACTCCCTCTCAACAGGCCTTGACATCTTTCTAAATATACACACACAACACACTCACACACACACACACCTGCAGTACAGACCCTCGGGACTCTTTACTGAAGTCTATTCACAATGATATCATACTTTAGATTAAAACTACTATATCATAACCAACCAAAATAGTACTTTACATGAGAATGTGGGACATTTATTGGGTGGAAAATGGGGAAGTAGAAGTAAAGGATGTGGAAGAAAGTAGTAAAGGCAAAGGGGGATGAAGTACAGAAGACGTAAAGCTGACAAACAAATGCAGCAGGAGTTATGCATTATGGAATATACAGAGTAAATAGAGATAAAATCGGAGACAGCAATGGTAGAGCTAGACAGAGTCAACAGAGACAAAATAAAAAGAGGTAGAATTAGAGTTAAGTAGAGACACTGGCGCTAAAGAAGGTGGCAGAGATACAGCAGTGGTGTCAAACTCTGCTCATGGAAATCCACAGTCCTAAAGAGTTTTGCTCCAGCGTTGCTCCATCTGCCTGTCATTCTCATGCAAACCTGAGCATCTTGATCGACGTATGAAAGTGGCCCTACTGGAGCAGAGTTTGACACCCGTGAGCTGGGAGCAAGCAAAGGCAAAATCAGAAGTTGAACGAGCAGAGATCAGAACTAAGAGTAAATATACAGAGTTAGTTAGAGACAGAAAGAGCAGAGACATAGGGAAAACTAGATGTTAGACAGAAGTATAGCTAGAGGCTGAGCTAGAGGTTCAATCAGCATAGATGAAGACTCAGAAGAGATAGAGGCGAGCATAGGAAGAGTCAGCAAACTTCCGGACAGGTAAGTAAAAGTAGCCCTCCAGGAACAGGATTGGAAACTCCTGATCTAAAGGAAGAAAAGTCAGCAAAGGTAGATTACGTAAAAAGTACAGACAGAGTAAGCAGAGCAGAGGCAGAAGTACACCATCAGTAGGAAGGTCAGGAGAGGAAGAGCTACTATAGAGGTAAATTCAGTAGAGGCACACCTTGAAGTACAGTAATCGTCAGAGACACAGTTGCATGTAGAGTTAGCAGAAATACAGCTAGAAGGAGACCCAGTAGAGTTAGGATAATTAACAGAAGTAGAGTTCGAGGAAGTAGAGCTAAAAGTACAGGTATGTGTAAGGTCAGAGCATGTAGAGCATGAGTGTCTAAATCTGCTCTGAGTTTAGCTCCAGCCTGCCCCAACACACTTGTCTGGAAGTTTCTAGTAATCCTGAATTAGTAGGTTCATGTGTGTTTGGAGCTAAACGTTGCAGGATAGTGGCCCTCCAGAAGCAGAACTTGAAGTATCTACAGGTAGAGTTAGCAGACTATTTGGATGGGACAGGAAACCCTATCTATCCATTCTCCAAACCGCTCGTCCTACATAGGGTCATGGGGATGCTGGATCCTATCCAGCAACTTGGTGGCGAAGGCAGGGAACCATTATGGAAAAACATTAATATATTAAAAACCCACTGAAATAAAGAAGAATTATGGTTATATAATTAAAACATTATGTATACAATTACGGGACAGAGGTGTCAGAAGAGGTAGATTTAGACCACATATCTTCTGCTGTCTCTCTCTCATACAGTGACAGAGTCACAGAGTTAATTTGGTTTTTAATGAAGCTTTTAATCTCAGAGATTTATGAGGCTTCACAGTCCAAACCAACAAGAACTTGGCCGACGCATATTAGCGTGTGTAGAACATCAGTACCACCAACATGCTAATTGTGAGCGAAGGTTTGCAAAAGCCTTGTGCGGTAAGGACTTGGTCGATATCCGTTCAATACCTGATCAATAGGAATGAGGAAGTAATCTGACAGAACAGTGAGGTCAATCCCATCTCTGGTCCTATCTGTTTAGCAGTCCTGACATTAATTCCCAATAGAAACGACACGTGTATGAGCTTTAGAGGGTCTGATCTATACAACACTCAAACCTCAAACAGTCCCTGCCAGGAAATCCCTTATATACTGTATATGTGTGCTGTGAATGCTTTTGTTTCACACATACATCTTTGTTCATTCCTCTTTGTCGTACATGAATTATTTAGCAGGTCCAGCGAAGGATATTTATCTGTCTTTAGTGACTTTAGTCCTGGTTCTGTGCCCAGGAGAACATGTCTTCTATATTTATCCACAGGCATTTTACTCTCTGTGCAATAATGAATCTTTGGGGACTTTTATCCATTTTATTTGTTACGAAATTGCTACAGCAAGACCTGAAATGCACTGGCTAAAGAAAATAAAGAGACAGAGAGAAATGGATATAGAATTGAACCGCATTTCACTGACTCGCTGGTGCAGCAAGCAATACACTAAAGGCAGAAACTCAGTCATTTGTGAATGTTCTGCTCTTAAAATGGCATCAGTCCGTAATTATGAATGCATGAAGAGCTCTTTGTCTTTCAATGTGTAAAAGCAATCGGTCTACACACAGGCATGTATAGAAGGAAGATAAACAAATGTGTGGAACTGAAGCTGAATTAATCACACAAGAGAAAAGACGAAGAGGGGAGAGGAAAGGAATGGAAAGACGAGAGACAATGAGGAAGAAATAAGCAAACACAGAAGATATGAAGCAAGACAAAAACAGAAAACAAAAACACAAAAGAAGACTACAAAAGAGAGGAGACAAATGAAAAAAGCAAATATGAGACATGACCCATGAGCAGACCTTCATGATGATAAAAGAGGTGCTGTCTAGATGGACAGAGCTTTGAAACAAATGAGTGCGATGAGGAAAGCTATCATTCCTTTATGTCATGCCTCGACTACCACCCCAGAGCGAGGGATTAGACAGAAAGAAAGAGACGAATGGAAATCTGAGCCTTTGTTCATGAGAGATATCGATCAGCGGAGCTGGGGATGGTGGGCGTCACGTATGTATATGAAGATGTGTGTGACAGGCACTTATTGATCAGGAGCAGACAGAACTACACTCAAAGATGGAGAGATAGAGAAATTAAACAACAAGGGATTTCCATCAACATGTGTCCACCAGACCATAGAGTGGCGAGACACTGGGGAGAAGAGGACATGGAGGATGAGAGACAAAACAAGAGGGAAAGAAGAGGAGAAAGGAGAGACAAGGATATGAGGGGAGAAGAGAGGAGAAACCAAGACAGTTGACTGGACAAGAGCTGAGGGACTGCAGAAGTGATGTGAGGTTACAGGAGATATGGGGATATAGAGAGACACACTGTAAATAAAGTTTCGTAAAATTTACGGTAAAAAACCAGCAGCTGTGGTTGCCGGAATTGTACCGTAAAAAATACGGTAACAACAATTTAGGTTTTACGGTTTTAACTTAAGTTTACATTTAAATACCGTAATTTCATTAACTGATATAATGTTAATATACCAACCTATAGAAGTACTGAAATCTGTTTTGTACCTTTGAAATACACTGATAACCACCAAATGCAGGTGGTGATGAGAAAGTCACATGATGAACCAAAGCCTCAAAGCATGACTTTCAAAATATTAACACCATATGATTGCAGTGTCATTTACACATGCACTAAACACCATCATGGTGAGACTCATTAAACTGAAATATGCTATAAACATTAATTTAACAACATTAGATGTAACATACAACCCTAATAAACATAACTGATAAGAAAAAAAAAACTAAGAAGAGACAGTTATTTCAAAGAAAAAACATCCAATTCAAACAAAATTTGAAATGCAACGCAGGAAATTCTGGGATCGTTTTTTTTTTTCTGTAAATTTTACATGAACTTACCGTTAACCATTTAACAGGTTTTTACTCTAGCATTTTCACAGTTTTTTTTACCGTTAAAATCACAGTAATTTTTTACAGTGCAGGGTAGAGATGAGACAAGGACAGGAGAAAAAAGGGGAGAGATGAGAAGACGAGAGACAAGAGGAGACATGGTGAGGAAAGAGAAGAGGAGAGACAAAGGAGCAGAGATAAAGGGAAAAGACAAGAGAAGAAACAAAAAGAATAAACTAGAGGAGGGACACGATGAAGACAAGGAGAGAAGAGACGAGATGAAGATGAGTACAAGACTAGAGGAGAGACAAGAGGAGGTAGGAATAGAGTGAAAATGACAGGAACAAGGATCTGAAAGGACATGAGAGGTAGGACGAGAAGAGACGAGACATGGGGAAAGAAAAGGAGAAATAGAAGAGGACTGGACATGAGAGCAGAGGAGCCTTCACAACCAGCCAATACCCAAGGACATACGATATATCACCCAATGTCAGAACAGATTTATGAACGCGCCCACACATCTCTTTCCTAAAATGTGGCAAATTTTGATGATCCGACTCATAAATGCAGATTAATCTTGATCTCACTCTGGCACACGGTCCAATCTACAATCACACACACACACACACACACACAAATATAGCACTTCCACTCAGGCTCTCAGTAATGGACATCAGTACAAATGTGTTTTAAGTGAGGGGAGGAGCAGCCGTGACTCACAATGTGTGCGCGCACTGGAGAGAAGGAGAGATGAGTTTGTGTGAAAGAGGCTGGTGTGTGTTTGCCAGAGTCGGTATGTGGGTTTGTGTGTAACATGACAGACTGCTAATGCACCATTATCTTAAAACCTCTGAATCAGCATACACGGTTGCAGTATGTCTCTGAACTCTGAGCCCGGTCCAGGGTTATCATGCCACTGGAAAACAGAGGTGGTCAGAACTGTACCTGCTTGGAGGGGTGGGAGCGTTCCTGTTGCACAACATCAATACAACTCCAGTCTTTTTAACTTGATTTTTGAGTTGTTTGCAAGAGACTTTTCTTATTCATGTCATCTCAGGATGGGACAATATATTGAAAAACTCAGAGTGAGCTACTATTGCACCAATTTACATTGGTTCATCCACCTAGAAGAGTACTCCCACCACAACATGAAGATTTACATCAGTTCATCCACTTTAGAAAACTAGTCCCGAATTGGACAATTTTACACTGACAAACTGAGTCACGTACTTTAACAAAAGCCTCATATTTCTGAATGTTTGCCTGTTATTCCAATGGTTCCCAACCATGTTTCTAGAGCCACCCCCAACACTGCACATTTTTGCATGTTTGGAAGAGGCTTTTCTTTTAAAAACATATGCATTTGCTTACGCAGTTGTCATCACACCTGTCACCAGGCAACCCTCACAACTTCTGCAGATTAATCAGATGAATGAATAGTCCTAGTTATGTATGCTCTTTATGTGTGCAGGTGAAAATTTGTACTAGTAATTAACAATGGAGATTGCCAAGGGTGTCCAATCCTGCTCCAGGGGGACCAATGTTCTGCAGAGTTTTTCAACACACTTGACTAGTAAGTCTGGAGACCTTGATTAACTGGTTCAAGTGTGTTTAATTAGGGTTGGAGCTAAACTCTGCAGGAGAGTGGCCCTCCAGGAGCAGGTTTGGACACCCCTGGTTTATCAACCTAAAAAATAGCCCTACTTATTTGAATTACATTCACCGAAATAAGCAGTTCCAATACATTTCAGGTACTGGCGTCTCTACTAATGAGCTTATGACCTGAATTAGGTGTGTTTGATTAAGAAGACATGCAAAGTGTGCAGTATTGGGGAGGGGGGGGGTTGGAAACCACTATGTAAGACTTACATTTCAAGTATATTAGAGTAAACGTCTATCACACATTGAAGGACAACTTATAATTGAGTTACAATTAGTTCCGCAACATAAAAAAAATGAGTTTATAAGTAATATCCCAAGTTTATTTAAGAGAAGGAATCACGTGAGAGGTTGCTCAAACATGAGACCTTTCTGCAGTCATGCAGCTGGATGCCACTCAGACACTGGAAGAAAATCATGAATGAATCATCTGGAGCCAGATGTGGAATTGCCAGACACACAGAACTGAGGCTCATTCTGAACTGGACGAATTCATCACACTCACACATATGGAGGTGGTGCAGGAGAGCAAGTCTTTGGAGGCTCGAATGATCTCCAAAAGATGGATGCCTCCCAGGAGAGAGTAATGGAGCGCAGAATGACTGATGCCTTCCCAAGGGTGCAGAGCCAGCAGTGCCGCCCAGGGACGCTTAAACGATCACCGCACCGCCTCCATCTGGCCTAGGGCTGCTTAATCGAGTGAGGAGTACCTTATGTTCCTCAGGGTAGAGTTGGAGTTTGTGGAGTGTGTACGTTTCGTCTGACGGATTTCACATATGGGATTTACGAACCGATGAGTAATTTTTAGAATTTAGAGTTAATTATTGATAATTAAGTTAATTGAAAAATCACACGCAATGCAAAACAAAACAACAGTGTGCAACGCTGCAAAAACAGCATGGGCAGCGTTATAACAGCCAGTGAAAACGTCAAATACGGGGAAGTGTTCAGAAGATTAATAGCCACGGACTAAAGGCTCAGCAATCTTTATTTTACAACATCTTTAAGAAAAACAACAAGCATGTTCTGCATGAACTAAGATACATGCTGAAAACCACAGAAAACGAGACGCATGCTGACTGACAACCACTAAGTTTATCGTCGCTCTGATACAGATTTTCATTTACATAGCAGGAAAGCTGCAGAGCCGTCCTGGATACAAGATTTTTATAACCGCTTACTGTTTCTACTGGGAGTCCGAGCATGATTTTACTTTTTTGATAAACCTTTGCACAGAATTTGACACGTTACTGAACAAACTAAGATATGTGCCTATGTCATTGAAAAAAACAGGAGCCACTGAGAAATCTGACTGAAACAAATCAAATCAGATACCTAAAGATTTCCACCTTTCTTCATTTTCCCTTTATCGAAACACTTAACCTCATGAATTCAGTGAGATTGTTCCTGTTATAAATGTATCATATATCATGTTGGATAACAGCATCTGTTAAATGACTGCTTTTCTGCATATAATGCATAGCTTAATCTAATTTCACTCCTTATTTTCCATTCAAACTCACCTCTTTCACTCTCTTGAAACTGGTTGAGTCTGGTTGATTTTTTTAAGGGGTTATATCATGAAAACAGGATTTGTTTGTTCTACTATGTTAGGTTGGATGTAGTATGTGACACGTTCCACCGTTCACAAATCAAAACTCTGTTCCCAGTACACCCAGACCATTTACTGAAATGTACAACCTGTCCAACCAGACAGACACGCTGTGATGATTTCAGTAATAAGTCATTTAGCTCTCTACAGTTGAAAGTGAAAATCTTGCACAACATCAGAACGTCAATCGGAACATGTTTGATGGAGCAGGATTTTTAAGCAGATCCTCAGAAATAGATATCTACCCATCCAGAAAATGTCCTATGACTTGTTGCGGCAATGGGCGGCTAGGACAAAACTCTGATTATTATGTACAAAATTTAACATTTTATTGTGTCATATCTAATAAGCAGCTAATCTTCACGCAAAAGCATCTTAAAGCTTCCCTGAATTTATATGAATATATAACTGTGCACTTTTACATTAACACATAATCAGCATTTAGCAGCTGGACCAGCTCCGACTGAATGACAGTGTGATCTACGTCCGCACACATTGATTAACCAATCACAATAGCGCTCATTTACATATGGAAGTTTTAAAGAAACAGTAACAAAAACAGCTTGTTTAATTGTTCATTTAAAAGATCAGAAAGAGGGTGAAAATGCTAAATTACTGAACTGCATTAATTTATAACGCAATAAACCTTGAATAACATTTTAAAGTGGGGAAACAAGTAAAAAAATAACAAAATATCAAAAACAAGTGCTGAATATGACCCACTTGAGAGGCGCGAACTCCGTAATCTTACAATAACAGAGACCCAGTCTCACTTTCACACACGACACTGCCACGTGCTGCTGTCTCTTTAATACACACACACAAAGATGAACTCGCTAGTGTTTAAAAAGCTCTCCATCTCTCAGCAGCATCGTGTGTTGTGTGTGTAAATCCTGTGAGGATTTCAGCTAAACACTGAATATCAGAACAGCTGTTGCTTTCTCTAATCTCTATCACACACACACACACTCAAAGGATGATTGCTGACAGCTCACGCTGACAGCAGCTAAACATAGTAATATCGTGAATGAGTGATGCTAACAGGAATCCTTCAACATCTCTTATACATTACATCAAATTAATTTCTTTTAAATGTTCCTTCCGCACTAATGTGGTTTGGACAGGTTTCTGGTCATCTCACGACAAACAGCTGGAAACTACACCACTGCTCACATCAAACTATTGCACGCTATTCGAAGAAATCTCATCCAAATTCATCAAGGATAATTAAATCAATGCCATTCAAATGTTCATACCGGTTCTGTACATGGTTTGTATGAGTTATCAATATTGCCATTTGGTATAAGAACAGAACTAAACATTATAAATTGCAAACTTACACAATTTTTAAAGCTCTAAAACAAGACTTTGCCAAAATACGAAATACGAAAGGATTTCACTGGGGAAAAAATATATATATACCATGACAAAAAAATAATAAAAAGCATGAGAAGAAATCCAAGAAACTGTTTAACTAGAACTTCAACAGAACTCATGATAAACCAAACTAAATCCAACTACCGTAAACTAGCAGAGATCGGATGAAAGCGCTTCAGCGAGCGTGTGCACAAGACACTGACCTTGCACAGTTTCTGGTAACGCGGTGAGGATATCGCCATTCTCTGGAGCCGGTGTAAGAAGACCACCACTTTCTGCAGAGACGTCCGAACTACAGCCATCATCTTAACTCTGCCAGCACACGACTGCCAGCGTCTGAGAGCACGCATCCTCACCACCACACACACACACACACACAAGCTCACGCACGCTCACATATCCCCCACCACCAGCCGAGCGAAATGTGACGAGCCCTGACAAACATGTCCCACACACACACACGCGCACGCTCAAGCGCGTCAGGACTGAGACGGCAACCAGTGCTCGCTCCTCTCCAGCGATAAACAAGAGTCACGGAGAGAGAATTAACACCCAACGACAAAAAAGACAATGACCGAGGGAGAGAAAGATGCTGTGAGAGAGGGGGGGGAAGGGTTGATACAACGGACGGAGAGAAACTCCGGAGAGTGTTCAAGAGACGGAGTGTCTCTTTCAGCGCCAAAAGAATGAGAACGAGAGGGTGTGTAAATTCATAAAGGGAATGAGTGAGGGTGACACACTTTGCTGAAAGAGAGCACATCTCCTGAGAGACAGAGAAATAGAGCAGTGAGACACATCAGAGAAATGAGGGAGACACGAGGAGAACAGTAATGATTCTCGCTCTTTCGCGGGGTGAAAGTGCTATTATTATCTCATTCTGCGCTTCTGATGACCCTTGACGACAAACGTTCACAGAGCTAACATGAAATCAATACTGACCCCATTTACGTCCTTAAAGGAATAGTTCACCCAAAAATGAAGATTCTGACCACATTTCATTCCAGACGTGTATGACTGACTTTCTTCCTTGGAACACAAATTGAGAAATTTTGAAGAATGTGCTGGTCACTCTTTTCCATGCAATTACAAGTTTAATTTCAAGTTTAGGCTTACAAAAGGACACAAAAGCACCATAATATTATCATTATAGTACAGAGATAAAAAAAAAAAAAAAACCTCTGCAATTTCCCAAAGCTTATGAAACCATGCAATAGCTTTGACCGATAACCAGACTATTTATTTATTTACTGATAACCAGATATTATATATATTTGTATATTAACATTATATCACTTAAATGAAAGATATGGTAAAGAGCTGTTAATTTAGGTACAAATGTGTCAACGTACTTTTACAATGAACTTCTGGCAACCACAGTAGACTTTTTCCCTCTTTTAAACCATATTTTCTAACTATTTTATTTATTTATTTTTTTAGAGTTGGGATCCATTTAAGGATTCAGCTAATTCAGTTCACAAAACCATGAATCGGTTTCAGTTCTCAGGTTCTCAATGAGCCAATGATCTAGTTGTAAAGATTAAATGTTGGAGGGAGAGAAAGATTTTAGTATATAACAAAACCTTGTGTCAAATGGACCACTATTATGGTACTTCTATGGTGCCTTTGTGTCCTTTTTAAGCTTAGGGTTAGGGTCACTGTAATTGTATGGAAAAGAGCAACCAACACAGTCTTCAAAATATCTTCTTTTTCTGCTCCACAGCAGAAATAAAGTCATACAGGTTTGGGACAAAAAGAGGATGAGTAAACGATGACAGAATTTACATTTTTTGGGGAGTGAACTATCCCTTTAAGTAAGTAAAGTGAGTCAATTCTAATTTCATTTTAGGTCAACATCACAAATCTATTTTCAGCCCCTTCCTTCCAGCCACCTGCCTCCATTATAGTATACAACAACCACTTTTCACCATCTAATCAATTCCAGATGAATCAAAGCCTTCTGTTTCACTCAGAAATACATCACAATACAACATTTCACATTCAAGAGGTTAGAAACACTACAATCTCTAGGTAAACAAGCACTCAGTGTTTGCGTCTCAGCTCTGTCTGTCTCCTGATGAGAGTTTGATAAGTCTGTCCGTCTCGTCACACTAACCACTAGCGAGTCAGTGTGATTTGAGCGTGATTCAGTTGTACAATGACAAAGACGGATGGGGAACAAACAACAGTAAACAACAAAATGCCAACCGTGAGCTCATGTACATTTTTAGGGCACTAGATGAGCAAATGCAATTTTTCCAAGCATTTTTTTTTCTTTGTGCAAAAAAAAAAAAAAAAAAAAAAGGGCATCAGAAATATGCAAGGAAAAGAAAAGAAACAAAATACATGATAACCTTCTCTCTTACACGCAGCCGTTTTACGTCACAGCCAGCACTTCAACACTATTGTCATGGAAATAATAGGAAAGCAGTTCTCACTGAAATGATAAAGACTTCAGAAATCAGTAAGTCTATTTCTCATGTCACTGGCATTGACGTCAAACAAACAGACATCAGCCAAGATTAAACACTTTCATAACATGTCATTCTTTAGTCATCAGCTGCGTCTTTTACATGCTTGTAAGGAAATAAATAATCTCAACATGTCCTTGAGAAACATGAAAAAGACTAAATAATATATGATGGATGACTACAAAGTAAGGATTATTCCATAAATAACTGTCAATGACTAAGTAGAAGACTGACGGAGAATCAAAGAAGCTGAATTGAAAACAGATGAAAAGCATAAATGAGCATGTCAAATAAAGTGATTAAACATTTATGCATTTAGCAGAAGCTTTAACCTAAAGCCACTTACATTCAAACTCTATAGTTTATCAAAATCCACCCACAACTTTGGCATTACTATTAGTGTATGTGAACAACTGGGGAAACATCCGATTGCATTCATTCATTCATTCATTCATTCATGCATTCATTCATTCGTTCGTTCGTGCATTCATGCGTTCATTCATTCATTCGTTCATGCATTCATGCGTTCATTCATTCATGCATTAATGCGTTCATTCATTCATTCATGCGTTCATTCATTCATTCATGCATTCATGCGTTCATTCATTCATTCATGCATTCATTCATTCATTCATGCGTTCATTCATTCATTCATTCATGCGTTCATGCGTTCATTCATTCATTCGTTCATGCGTTCATTCATTCGTTCATGCGTTCATTCATTCATGCGTTCATTCATTCATTCATTCATTCATGCATGCGTTCATTCATTCATGCGTTCATTCATGCATTCATGCGTTCATTCATGCATTCATTCGTTCATGCGTTCATTCATTCGTTCATGCGTTCATTCATTCATTCATTCATTCATTCATTCATTCATGCGTTCATTCATTCATTCGTTCATGCGTTCATTTATTCATGCGTTCATTCATGCATTCATTCATTCATTCATGCGTTCATGCATTCATTCATTCATTCATGCGTTCGTTCATTCATGCATTCATTCGTTCATGCATTCATGCGTTCATGCACTCATGCGTTCATGCACTCATGCGTTCATGCATTCATGCGTTCATGCATTCATTCATGCATTCATTCGATCATGCATTCATGCGTTCGTTCATTCATTCATTCATGCGTTCATTCATTCATTCATGCGTTCATTCATTCATTCATTCGTTCATTCATTCGTGCATTCATGCATTCATGCGTTCATGCATTCATGCATGCATTTATAAAATTCAAAGAAATATCACTACTATTGAAGTATACTGTATACTATTGAACTGTAAAGTATTTCATAATATTATTTAGTATTATTATTCTAAATAATATCAGTACAATTACTATTATTTATGGCTGTTTTGTACTTTGCTTTCAAACACTTATTTTGACAGGAAACCACAGGACAACATCTCTTTTTAAATGGTTCTTTTTTGTTGACAACAGATTTATAAACCATTGTCATTACAAACTGGGGAAAAAAGTTTGGTGCATTATATGTATCAAATGCATGTTATATGTGACTCAAACTCACAGCACTTAGCAGAATTCATGTAACAATGTTAATAAACAAACAAATATACAAAAATATGCAAAAGTGTGAGCATTTTTGACCCTGTAAAGCCCTAAAATCTTCGCATGAATGAATTGAGGACTCTGCACTTGGATGTTGAAGTGACAATCGTCAGTACACTTCACTAATGGCCTTCAGGATGGGCCCTTCACCAAAGAATTCAGCTGCTCACTTTGGTTTCAACTGACGCTACAAACGTCCTCGCTCTGCCCTTCACGGGCGCAAAAATGCCATTTGTTGCCAAGCAACATGACGATAAAAGTTTATTCAATGAATTGGTGTGACTTCACACTTTAGAGTAGGGACAGTCTGTTTTAGTGTGTTTAGTGCATTTGTAGCGTGTAGGCTGCTGAATCGTAGTAGGCAGTGAGAGCGTACAGTCGTGATTAGAGCGGACAGCAGATAAAGAGATCAAACTGAGATGTATGAATCTCACAGGACAAACACAAACTCGTAGGAGAGAGAAGAAAAGAAAGACGCGTTCTTTCTCAGCTGAAGTGATCTACACCTTGATTACACGTATGCTGCGATCTGGCTGACGAGGGAACTAATGAGGACTGACGGAGAGATAATTGAATATCGTTCACATGCACTTTAGTTCCCGAATGTCCCAGATTTGTCTAGACCGCCCGCAGTCCACACACTAATTGTCTCATGCATTTCAGTAGTAGAAATCAAAACTGGCAAGTGCTAGCTGAAAATCTGAAAAATCACAAGCTCAAATCTGATTGGTTGGTTTTACACAACTTCTGGGATGCCAAAATAAGCTGCAAAGTTGGCTCATATTCCATCATATCCATTTGGGACTAAAGTATGTACATGTTCTTACCCCAAGCTGCCCCTTCAGCTCTTTGATGTGGGCGGAGTCCTGCGAGAGCTCCTCCCTCTGGGCGGCATCAGATAACACGTTGACTGTAGTCTCCGCCTCATGGAGCCACTTGAGGAAGGACTCGAGCTCACGGAGACACGCCTGGAGAGACTTCAGCTCTGAATCCAATGCAGCCTGACGGTCCGAAGCCCTGATGACCACAAACCAGTACACGCTGAAAAAATCTAAACAACTGTTTACCAAATTACATGTGCTTAACTCATATTAGCACAGTAACAATTATAGTTACTGTGCAATCATAATGCAATATTTATATAACCACACTGCTTATAGTATTCACTAATCCTATATTATCACTGAAGCATTTATTAACATTTATTTACACAGTTTGTAAAAGCATAATCAAGGTAGTATCTAACAGAGCAGTTATTACAGTAGCATCGTATTTATTTATAAAAGTATAATTATAGTAGTATTTAATTTCACAACATCATGTAAGTATTTATAAGTATTACCAAAATATTTGTAAACATATAATCAAAATATTATGTAATACAATATCATTACAGTAGTATTTGCTAGCATTTATTGAAATAATATTAATAAAAAAATAATTTCAGTAGCATTTAATATCAAAATACTATTATTTGAGTATTTATTAGCATTAACTGCAATTAATTGCATTGACGCAATTATGGTAGTATTTATTACAAAATTATTAAATGTTTATTAATTAGTTTTGTGAAAGCATAATTACAATAAGATTTGTTACTATATTAAAGTGGTATTTTTTGCAAAATATTTGTTTCAATATTACAGTAGTATTTATTATAATATTATTATTATTATTATTATTATTATTATTATTATTATTATGTGTATTAGCATTTATTTACCAAATATTTGTGAAAGCATAATTATGATCAAATTTATTACTAAATTATTCTTACAGCAGTATTTTGTGAGAGCATAATAATTACTTCAATATTGTTATTGTAGTATTTATTATAAAATATTATGATAGCAGAATTATAAATATTTATCGACATATTCATGAAAACATAATTATGATATAATTTATTACCAAATTATATTTTGTGAGAGAATAATTATGGTAAAGTATTACTTAAAGATGATTATGGTAGTATTTATTATAACAGTATTATATTTATATCATTTATTGATATTACATTTAAATGATTATTCAATATATTACTAAATTAACACGGTAGAAGTTCATAACAGCATAATTATGATAATATATATAAATTCAGTATCATTATAGTAGTATTTATTAGTGCTGTCAAACAATTAATCGCATCCAAAACAAAAGTTTTTGTTTACATAATATATATGTGTGTGTGTGTGTGTGTTGTGTATATTTATTATGTATATATAAACACACACACATGCATGTATATATTTAAGAACAATGTGTTATATTTGTATATTAAACATATTTATATATAATATAAATTATATAAATATAAATATGTACATATAAATATTTTCAAAATATATATTGTATGTGTGTGTATTTATATATACATAAATATACACAACACACACACATATTACATAAACAAAAACTTTTATTTCGGATGCGATTAATCGCAATTAATCGTTTGACAGCACTAGTATTTATATCTGCAATATTCGTGAGAGAACAGTTACAGCAGTATTATTTATTACCACAATAGTATTATGATAACATTTCTGCAATATTCATAAAAGTGCAATAACTGTAATATTTATGATGGTAGCATATATTACTGTAGTATGCTACTGCAATATTGTGGTAGCATAATAACAACAGTATTTCTTACCATAATATTATTACAGTAGTATTCATTACCACACTGTTAAATGCAAGAGTAATAACATTTATGGAGGAAGATGTAATGATGATCTGTATGTCCAGAAGTGTGTGTGTGTGAGAGATATCTGTACATGCTGAACATTAGTGTGATTATGTGTGTTTATGACACTGTTTCAGAGCGTGTGTGTGTGTGTGTGTGTGTGAGAGATATCTGTACATGCTGAACATTAGTGTGATTATGTGTGTTTATGACACTGTTTCAGAGCGTGTGTGTGTGTGTGTGTGTGAGAGATATCTGTACATGCTGAACATTAGTGTGATTATGTGTGTTTATGACACTGTTTCAGAGCGTGTGTGTGTGTGTGTGTGTGTGTGTGTGTGAGAGATATCTGTACATGCTGAACATTAGTGTGATTATGTGTGTTTATGACACTGTTTCAGAGCGTGTGTGTGTGTGTGTGTGTGTGTGTGTGTGTGTGAGAGATATCTGTACATGCTGAACATTAGTGTGATTATGTGTGTTTATGACACTGTTTCAGAGCGTGTGTGTGTGTGTGAGAGATATCTGTACATGCTGAACATTAGTGTGATTATGTGTGTTTATGACACACTGTTTCAGAGCGTGTGTGTGTGTGTGAGAGATATCTGTACATGCTGAACATTAGTGTGATTATGTGTTTATGACACACTGTTTCAGAGTGTGTGTGTGTGTGTGTGATATCTGTACATGCTGAATATTAGTGTGATTATGTGTTTATGACACACTGTTTCAGAGTGTGTGTGTGTGTGTGTGTGTGTGTGTGATATCTGTACATGCTGAATATTAGTGTGATTATGTGTGTTTATGACACTGTTTCAGAGCGTGTGTGTGTGTGTGTGTGTGTGTGTGTGTGTGAGAGATATCTGTACATGCTGAATATTAGTGTGATTATGTGTGTTTATGACACTGTTTCAGAGCGTGTGTGTGTGTGTGTGTGTGTGTGTGTGTGTGAGAGATATCTGTACATGCTGAATATTAGTGTGATTATGTGTGTTTATGACACACTGTTTCAGAGCGTGTGTGTGTGTGTGTGTGTGTGTGTGTGTGTGTGTGAGAGAGATATCTGTACATGCTGAACATTAGTGTGATTATGTGTGTTTATGACACACTGTTTCAGAGTGTGTGTGTGTGTGTGTGTGTGTGTGTGTGTGTGTGTGTGTGTGTGAGAGATATCTGTACATGCTGAACATTAGTGTGATTATGTGTGTATGACACACTGTTTCAGAGTGTGTGTGTGTGTGTGTGTGTGTGTGTGTGTGTGTGTGTGTGAGAGAGATTCATTTCCTCTCATTTATTGGAGATCAGGGAAATGAACAGGCACATGAGTTTGCATGTGTCTCTATGAGCGCATACCTGTTATTGACGCTGTTCCACGCCGTGTCGAGTTTGTCCATGACCTCTTTGACCTTGCGTGTGTCGTCAGCAGCATATTCCTGCAGAAGCTGATTGGACAGTTCATTAAAGGACGTCACGCTCTCCTGTCCACGACTGAGCTCCTGCAGGAACGCCTGACAACAAAAAGAAATCAATAAATTAAGCTACCATCTAAACAGCACAACAACAGCTCAACAAAGAGAGTGGAGTCACAACAGAAGTCAGATGTTGTTTGGTTCATGTGTGTCCGTCGCTGCAGAGAGTAACTTTACCTCAGAGGACTTCAGAAAATCAGTGTCAACAACCTTAAAATCTTTATTCCTAACCTACAAGACAAACACTGAAATATATGGCCATGCCCAAAATATCTACTCATGTTTAAAACGTTTGAATACTATATGATTACCATACTATAAGGCTGTGAAATTATGACTCTAGCATCCCCTACAGGTACATCTCAGTAGTGTGTGTGTGTGTGTGTGTGTGTGTGTGTGTGTGTGTGTGTGTGTGTGTGTGTGTGTGTGTGTGTGTGTACCTGTTTTTCATATCCCGGTGGGGACTTAAATCTGAATACACACAGACTCATGGGGACTTGTGTCACGGTGGGGACCTAAATTGAGGTCCCCACGGGTAAACAAGCTAATAAATCACACAGAATGAAGTTTTTTGAAAATGTAAAAATGCAGAAAGTTTCCTGTAAGGGGTAGGTTTAGGTGTAGGGTTGGTGTAGGGCGATAGAAAATACGGTCTCTACAGCAGAAAAACCATTACGCCTATGAGAGTCCCCACAAGGATAGCAGAACAAGTCTGTCTGTGTGTGTGTGTGTGTGTGTGTGTGTGTGTGTGTGTGTGTGTGTGAGAGTGTGTGCATTTTAAGTGCACGACTCCTTAGAAATGTTCTTAAAAAGAGTCTGCACAACCAATATCAAATCTCATTCATTCATGATTTAATCTGACAATTTCTTTTCCGTCCATATATTGTTATTTGGATTATATAAAGGAACACATAAATATTTAACTAACATTAGTGCAGTAATAATTATGTCAAAGCATAATGTAGCATTAAACAGCATAATATTATTACAGTAGTATTTGTTAGTATTTATCGCAATAATTACGAAAGCATAATTATAATATTATCTAATATCAAAATAATAATATTATTAGTATTAATACTATTTATTCTAATTTATTTTCAAATTATTTGTAAAAGCACAATCAAGGCAGTCTTTAATAGAGCCAAATCATTACAGTACTATTTATTTGCATTTATTAAAATAATATTAATGAAAGCATAATTAAAATAGTATTTAATAGCACAATATTGGAGTATTTATTAGCATTTATTTCCAAAAATAAATATGTCATATGTCAGGAAATGTAAGTTATGCACTGGGGAGAAACATCAATCTTTCAAAGCATGTGATGCATCAGCCTGCCCACGTCAAACTCAATGCTTATAAGCTTATAAAGTGCTCACAGGATCTGGAAAACCTGGGTCTACGCCAGAGCGCACATATCCAACTAATCAATGATGAGATTTCTTATTTTCTTTATTGATTTTCAGGATTTTGCAGGTCTAGTGATCTACAACCTGAAGAAAGCAAATCCATTTTTTTCTTCAAATGTTGTTGCCCTCCAATGAGTTCAAATATAGGGGAGTGACCCTATTAAGACACTTTATTTGGGGGACGAAAAACAGATTGAAAATATGAGATTTAGATATTTGTTACAGGGGTAAAGTTAAGACTCTAAGACCTTTCTAAGTCCAAGTAAAGAACAGCTGTATTTCAGCAACACAACAAGTTTGAAAATACAGCTTCCAACACCATTACTTCATTAATTCAATTAACAAAACGACAAAAGTTTAGGGCCTGAATAGCTTTGCTCACAAACACTAGATTATGAAAATAACTTTTCATGCACCTTCTGACCACACTGCACATCTAAAGACTCTTAAACCAAGATACATTTACTTAAAAAACAGAATTACAAACTAAAAAGTCTTGTTTTATGGATAATTGGTGAACAAAGTGAGTTTATGGTTTAAAAAGAACAAGTATCTGCAACAGGCTTGTACAAATCAAACATTCAAAAGGAAAAAGTTTTCATATCCTACTGATATGAAGCATGTTTAAGCATAAACTCACTTCAGTTTGTTCAATTTCTCAGAAAACAGTATCTTCAGTTTGTATCTAAAGTAAATGTTTCTTGATTTAAGGATGTTTAGATATTATATACTGAGGAATATACAAATATACTGAGGAATTTAGCAATGCATGCAACATCTAATGCCACGACTTTTAAGATTTTCTGCTCTGATTTAAGATCTTCAGAAAGCCAGTGTTACTGACATACACAATTACGTTCAATGCTTTGCCATCATGTGTTGCTACAGTCTGATCTGCTGAGCTTGATCAGCCGCCCAAAGAAACTGCCTCAGTACTGACAGGAATTTATAATTAAAAGCTAAATACTTTATATAAAAAAAAAAAAAAAAAAAAAAAAATCAATCAATCAATCAAATGCAGACCTCATATGATTCACTTGCTTGGTACATGAAAGCAATCATCTGCATTTGAATGTTGGAATTCATTAATATCTGTAGCGAGCTGTTGATAACCACAGTAAAAAAAAAAAAGATTTCACAAGCTTCTTCAGCCACAAAGAGATGTAACGCTCTGTCTGTAATTATAAACCAGAAAAATGACTCTTTTGTCAAGTGAGCTTATTAGGAACAACTCTATTTTTGTTTCTAACAAGCCCACAAAGCTAAAAAACACACCAAACCTCATAAAACCACATGTACTGAACTTTAGCTAGTTATACTGTGTTCATTTGGGGGAGAAACTAAGCATGCTGAGAAAATAAATTAAAGAGACAACAAACGACTGGGGATGATACGGCCTAAAAATAAGAGAAGCTTGCTGCATTGACAAAGAAATATGGAGTTGGAGGAACACTGGAGGAAGCGTTATCATGTATTATGCACTCGTATTTTAGCCAGAAGCAACAGTTTGACGTTAAAAACGTCTTAATGGTGGATTTGTTTCTTACAAACATGCAGCTTTTGGCTTCTCAAGATGTTAACTGATGGACTGGAGTGGTGTGGATTACTTGTGGTGGTGTTTTTATCAGCTGTTTGGACTCTCATTCTGACGGCACCCATTCACTGCAGAGCATCCATTGGTGAGGAAGTGATGCAATGCAACATTTCTACAAATCTGATGAAGAAACAAACCCATCTACATCTTAAATGACCTGAGGATGAGGACATTTTCAGCAAAATTTGGGAGAACTATTCCTTTAAGCTGTAATCCTTTTGTCCATTTTGATTGGCAGTTCTTTAATTAGGTTGGATGATTAATCAAAATTAAATCACATCCGAAGTGTTTATTTAATAAAAAAAAATGTGAAGCTTTTTCATTGAAAAAAAAATAATAGTGGGCTTAATTGGAACATGTGGCTTACAAGGCCACTCCAGACTTTTAATTAAATAAAGCAATTTAATTTTGTCACTTCCTGACAAAACATACTACAAGTTTTTAGTGTAATACCCACTTTACTGAAAGACTGTTCAAATATCTACAAGAAAACACGTAGAGCTAAGATTCAGATGATCTTAATAGGGTCACTTCCAAAATTAATTAAATGACAAAGTGCAAAAAAAAAAAGCCTGATGGATTTCTTCACTTCGCTCGACTACAAATCAAACTGATCCAGATTCCTTTGTCGTCATATAAATCGAAATCATTATTTCTTTGTTGGAAAGTGCATTTGTCTGGAACTCCTAACTGGGTTAGGACAAAGAATTCAGGAGCTCAGACCAAGTCTTGACACTTATGAAACTTATTTTTTACTGGAAGACCAGCAAATCTTTACACGCTAGAACATAATAATTTTACCTCTTACTGAGTGAAAGGTCACACAGGTCAAAGGTCAAGATCTCACCTTGTTGTCACTGATCTGTTTGGTGAGCGGCTCTCGGTTCAGCTGCAGCAGGTTGTGCAGATGCATCTCGTTTTGACCAATCAGAGCCTTCACCTTGTGCCTCTGCTCCTCCCATTGGTCGCTGTGTCCAATCATGCATTCCAGCTGCAGAAGCCGCGCCTCCACGCCGTGCTGCGTGCCGTCCCATTGGCTGCGGACCTTCTCCACTGACACACAGCAGAAAGAGAGGAATGAGTCTCACACAACAGATGCCGTCCGCACGCTTCTCCATTAACACACATCCTCAGTTTACTGTGTGTAAAACCGTCTGAGGTGTTATTCATCAAAACCAAACTTATTTTCCTTTATTTATTTTTATATAGCAATAGCCAGCTTGTCAAAGCCTTCGGTACTTCCTGACCAAAAAACAACAACTTTAAAAACTCTAACTAGACTGAATATATTTAATACATTAAATAAAGTATATAACATCTAAAGCAGTAAAAAGTTGTTCATTAGGATTAAAATTAAGACTAAGATAATGATTAAAAATGATTGAGAATCTGACTAAGATTAAGACTAAAAGAATAGAGTTAAATGCAAAGACTAAAACCATGGCAAAGCGAAACTGACACTGAGACTCAGATTAAGATATGCACTAAGATTAAGATTTAGACTAAGATTAAAACAAACACTAAGATTATGATTTAAAATTGAATACTAAGATTGACTAAAAACATTTGCTTAAACTGAGATTAAGATGAGACTAAGATTAAAAGTAAGACAAATTTTAGGACTAAGGCAAAGACTAAGACCAACACAAAGCCACATTTACACTGAATCCGAGATTAAGATAAAGACTAAGATTAAAATTAAGACTAAGACAGAATAAGATCATATATGATTAGGAATCACAAGAGAAAGACTGAATTTATAATAAAGACCAAGATTAAGATATAGATAACAATTAGGCTAAGGCAAAAACTAAGACTAAGTAAAACTGAGACTGAGATTAAGAAAACAGCTAAAACTAAGATCAAGGTTAACATATGATTTAATATTTAATACTAAGATTAAAATAACTTTTTAAAGACACGTAATCCAGAATCACAAAACAAAGACTGAGATTAATATAAAGGCTAAGATTAAGACAGAGTAAGATATAGATATAGATGATTGGGGACACTTTATTTCTAGCGATTATCGTCAATTTGATTTCACAGATACTAATTAAACTAAACTGAGCTAGACAATGACATCTCTGAATTCAATAATGCAATGCCTTTAACTGAAAATTGAGTGATTACTTTTATTATTATTATTATACATTACTGACACTCTATCCTCCAATTTGATACTGTTAAGTGCTTTGACACAATCTGTATTGTTAAAAGCGCTATATAAATAAAGGTGACTTGACTTGACTTGACATGATATAGACATACCCTGGCGTTCAAAAATTTGGGATCAGTGAGATGATTTAATGTTTTTGCAAGAAGTTTCTTATGCACATCACGCCTGCATTTATTTGATCAAAAATACAGTAAAAACAGTAATAATGTGAAATATTATTACAATTTAAAGTAATGGTTTTCTATTTTAATATACTTTAAAATGTAATTTAGGTAGCACTTTAGAATAGGGAACACTTATTCACTATTAACTACGACTTTTCCCTCAATAAATTCCTAATTTGCTGCTTATTAATAGTTAGTAAGATAGTTGTTAAGTTTAGGTGTTGGGTAGGATTAGGGATGTAGAATAAGGCATTAATATGTGCTTAATTACTAGTAATAAATGGCTAATATTCTAGTAATATGCATGCACTAGTTAAGAGACCCTAAAATAAAGTGTTACCGAAATCTTTTGTAACAATATACACTACCGTTCAAATGTTTGGGGTCAGTATTTACTACTACTATTATTATTATTATTATTATTATTATTATTCAGCAAGGTTATGTTAAATTGATTTAAAAAATGATTAAAGACCTAGCCTCTGTTGTTGCAAAAGATGAGACTTCTTAAATAACAAAATTTAATTAAAATCTTACTGACAGTGTGGACATAGATATATTAACATTTTAATAAAGACTACAATTAAGACAGATTAGCTCTAAGGCAAAGCCAAATTTACATGGAAAATAACATTAAAATAAAGACTAAGACTATGATTAAAATTAAGATTAAAAAAAAAAAAGATCAAAAACAAGATTAAGACTAAGATTAAGAATAAATGATTATGGCCCGGTTTCACAGACAAGGATAGCTTAAGCCAGGACTAGGCCTTAGTTAAATTAAGATATTTTAGCAGCTTTTATAAAAATGCTTTAGTAGAAAAAAACGTTACAGGTGTGCATCCTGAGACAGAACAATGGCACTGACATATTTAAAGATATGTCAGAGTGAGATATTTTCAGTTGAGACGGCTCAAACATGCATTTTGCTCTGGGACTAGCCTTAAGGATGATAATTAAAAAGATAACGATAAAGATGTAGTTCTAAAAATCATTCTCAATATTAAAGTATAGCAGAGTCCACACCACAACTATAACGATAAAGGCACAGAGAAATAGAGGTCGACCGATTGATCGGCCGGCCGATTTTTGGCATTTTTTAATTAATCGGCATCGGCCGATTGTGCTGCAAATTAGGCCGATTAATATACAGGCGCGTCTGCAAGCAACAGGTGACGCTGCCTCGTGTGGCAAGCAGATTGCCATTCCACTGGCACAACGGATAACCCTGTGATGTCCTCCTCTGCCTGCTAACTTTCTGAAGAGAGAACTACCTGGTAGGGCTGTGCGATTAATCGAAAGCGAATCGCAATTGCGATTTGAGACGTTGCGATCTGCTAATCGCAAAGTCTGCGATGTGGACGCGATATTACTCTGTTCCAGAGGATATGCATGACTGCCAGCCTTGAGTGACAGTCTTACTAACC
>JAFVLL020044521.1:0-32927 GCA_021397915.2 Tor tambroides | reverse complement strand
AGTAGTTATTGATTAGCTAACAGTGAACTACCAGTTTCAACTGAGTGCTATTACTTACTAAATCAATAATCATAGTTTCTTGTTAGGTAATAGTAATTACTACAATGTTAATAGTGCATTAGTGACTTGTTCCTGTGTAGTTATTCATTAACAAAGGATCAGTATTCTAAAGTGTTACCAGGTGCTCTATTGTAAAATAATATAAATGTACAGTAAACACACCGATCTTAAGAGTTTGGCTTATTGCTTTTTTTACTTATTGACTGTTGACGTATGTTAAACATTGATGAAATGGTGTGTAGACTGTTGGGTCTGAATTTATTTTCGAGATCTTATGTATGAGTTTGTACATTTCCTTACCAAATTGAAAATTTGAAATGAAATCCAGAATCCTGTGTTAGTAACCATGTGTTTAGTAACCGGTTCATTTCTGTAATAAGGCCCCAGACTTCTAAAACCAAGTCAGAAGAGCATCTCCACCAGAGGGAACCATTTACACGGAAATACATTTGTGATATGTAGAAGATACATAAACTGTAATTCATTGTAGTTTGCATTAAATACATATCAGTAGATTGGAAATTTATTTCCTCTTTGTTTTTGCTTTGATTGAAATCAGTGTCTGATGCTGTTCAATTTTGCATTGAGGAGAGACAAGCTAAACAAATAAATAAAAACTGCTGGTGCAGAGAAATCCAGAATCTGTCAAACATATAACATTAATCTTTTAGCTCTGCAACATGTTTTTAATAATCCAATGTAGCTGTCAAACATATGAGACCACAGAAATGCAAAACAAGAGATGACCTTATCCCTGTTCTAAAGAAATGCATAATTACATTACCAAATGCAAATCTTCTATTCTAGCGAAAAACATGGTGAGGTTATTCTTGTTATTAGCAAGTGGCGAGGTTTTGGAGCAGGTGCCAGACCACTCTGGTTGTTATTTTCTGTCCTCACATAGACACAAGTTGGAATATTACTCGGCCCTACAGTTCAGCATAAATAAAACAGTTCTGTTCAACTCATAATTCACTATTTATAACTGGTAGTCCACACAGACTTAGGCGTTTTCTCTTCCTTTGTAGACAATGACCTCATGGCCGCCGTCATAGTGGTTCTGACCTCTCCAGTCTTGTGCATGTGAATGCTAAAATGTGAATAGTAAAATGGAACTGGTCACAATGTCACTCAATGACACTCATAATTCCCTCGTTGGCCGCAAGAGGGCGCACACATTCTGTTTCAGTCAGCACCTATTTCAACAAGAAATATTCATATCAATGAACTTCTTAAACACATTCATCACAGATGTGATGCTGAACAAACAGGTAAACACAAAGGTATGTTGTTTAAATTGAGTACAAATAACAGACCTTCTTTTTTTCTACCACACAAGTTTGGAGCCTGTAGTTTTTAGGATTGTTTTTGAAGAGCCAACTGGCTAAGAATGGCAATTACTGAATGTGAACTACTTGTTTAGCTTTAAATCCTGCTCAGGATGACTGGATGTGAGTACAAAGTACCAGTTCTCCTTTCTGGTCCACTGGTTTTACCACTTTTGGGGTAGCCTACGTATTGCCAAAAGGCTTCCAGAAACAGCTGACAACACACTTTCATCCTGTTTTGTTCACACTTCACGATTTACTGCAAAGGTTATTAGATTTCTGTGTCCTATGTTGTTCCTGAACTTACGTGTCTCAGAAAGAGAGCACCGTGTTCTGGGAATTCCTGGCTATCGTGTGTCTCTGGGATCTCAATTGATGCCGGTAAGTGACCCGTTAGCGTCACGCTCAACAGTCAAACATACTGGCCTCTGTCAGTGTGAAGGATTTGTGTTGGCACACATTTTGACGGCTTATGAGAGGGCAGAGGATTTCCTGTCAGTACGGTGGTTCTTTCTGGCGGTCTTTTTAATGATTATGACTTGGATCAGGGTCACAAGACTGTTATTTTGACTAGTCATATGACTGTATTTTTTAGATATTAGTAACATCTGAGCAGATATTTACAACTAATCATGGTTTTATCATTATAAAACTTTTTTTTTTTTAAAGCTTAGTGCGTTATTTGAAAGGTAAGTGTGCAATTTGTACATTAGCGCTCTGTGTAATTGCAAAGACAAGGACTGCTTTCAAACAGGTTTCCTAAACACTCTCCTCATCTGCCATTGGTCAGTGAAACAGCCTCAAATGCACGTCATTGGCTGAGCCAGTGTTGCTATGCTAGACTGGTCGGATCACTACTTAGAGAACAAACGAGGCAAAGCAAACGCACACCTAATGAGGTGCAAGTTGAAGGAAAAATATGAATGAGTTGAGAACAACTGCACACTCACTTAAGCATGTTTATTATCCAACGTTTCGGCTAGTAGCCTTTGTCAAGGTATAATTTTATACACATGGAGACCAATATAAGTAACAGAGGTAATTATACACAGCTGAGAGTGGTGAGACTGGTCGGATCAAACAAAATAGACCACTTTTAGAAGGGAAATCAGCCTACAGATGGTTTACATATTAAACTGAGAAAATACTAAGAGAAAACATTCTAACAATAAAACCAAATGAACCACAATACTAAAAATTAGCTACATTTTTATGTGATGTATTATGTTATTTTAAAATCTTCACAGATGATCAGAAGTTGCAGGTGATTTTAATTTTTCATTTCCAGTGCTGTTACATAATGATCTGCATGTTCCTTATTAAAGCCCTATAATGGCCTCTGTATCATCATACGAATTCAGTTCTTACTGAATTATTGATGGAAACGTCTGTTTTAGGCCTGTTTTGTTCAGAGATGCTTTGACAGTATTTAATCTATCTTTCTGTCAATCCCTCCAAACAAGCAAAATGCGTTTGCAGTGTCTCAACTTGTCAAAATACAACAGTTTGTTTCAGCCCATCATTATCAACGGAGGGGATGAGAGGTGAGTGAAGCTTGGTTTATTTTATGGCTGTAATTGTAAGTCATTATTCACTTTCAAATCAGCTCATTCATATGCTTAATGAATCAGCGGATTTTAATCGAAGTTCAGATTCTTGTTTTGGCAACCTCATGTACATGAACCACTTTTACCTGGGTAAATAATGTCAAGTTTGTCTGCAGTGGTTCACGTGTGAAGCATAAACAAGTTTTGATAATGCAAAGCCTCTTCGTAACTGAGTCACTCAGTCATCTTCGCCAAATATCCCAGTGTTTGTTTTGGTTGTTCAGCAGGGGTTCTGTTCTGGGCTCAGAACCAGATCGTAAGATTTAGGGTTTACAGGAATGTCCAGATCTATATGTTTGCGTGCATGTATGCGTTTGTGGTTTTGGCTGTTGTTCAGCATGTTGTTGTTGAGATTTGTGGCCCACCGAGCTTGTGAATCAGTCGGAAGGTATGGGAAGACACTCTCCTGCTGTGTTCCATGTTGGCATTTATTCAGGTTCTCCACCTTTGTTGTCTTTCTTTTCCTAGCTGTTCTTCTCCTTTCCCATCTGATAAATGATCCAATAAGCAATGTATGTTAACCGCAAGTTTGACAATCCATGATTCAGTGCACTTTTTCCCATGCCACAATTCATGACAGGCCAGGAAGGGCCAAATGCTGTTTGACATCAGCCTGCATAGAGTTAGATGAAGCAGACCACATCTCCTCAATGTTCCTCATCGTTTTGAGACGTACCTACTCGACTGTAGTATCAGGACAAAATAAGAGTATCCAAGATAGAGAATAAAGAGTGTCCGTTTGTTGGTTCATGTTTCTTAAAACATGTTCATCACAAAAAAATATATATATTCGATTCTGCCTTTTTATGCACTTTTGCATAAATTAACATATCCAGACGATACAACGAGCATCATTGTGGTTGACCTGGGTTACTTTCTGCACCTTCTTTGGTTCTTACCTCAAAGTTATGGACCCGAGATTGTAGTACAAGTGAAATCTAAGCAAAGGTCTCAACTGTGGCTAACAGTTGATATTAGAGTAATTTAAGCAGGCAAAGTGTGTTTACCTCACTGTAAAAGCGGCCTACCTCGGGCTGTCAGCCCAACTGCTTGCCACTTCCTGATCTGTCAGTACTTTTCTCTGCTTTCAACCAACTTCTAACCTCTTGCTAAAATTAGAATAAGAGTGGTAAAATAGCAAAGGAAAACATTTACCAAGGAATTTGGTTTAACCCAGACATTTAGCGCTCTGTAGCACACAGCTTCGTTGAAGGTTGACGGCACGTGGAGGAAAGATGACCTCACGTGTGCTCAAGGAGTCAAAACGTGTGTGCCTGAGCGAGACCACCATACCTCTGTCTGGTGACTAGGAGAGGGAGAGATTTGAACTGGTAAGATATTCATGAAAGTTTGATTTGGACTGCATTGTCGGCCTGGAGCGAAACTTCAGCCATTGAGATGAATGGCAATGCTAATGCTAGTGTTTTATCCAGTTATTAAGGACTCCTTTCTTAGACAAATATGCATTTTCAGACTGGTTTATACTTTTTTGACAAAGTTGATTGGTTAAGGAAGAACTTGGTCGAACTTGCTTGGTTTGAGACGGCAGAAGATTAGCATCTTATGCAACCAAAACACAACTTACGCAGGGTTTGCTGCTTTCCTTTTTGCACGCGTTGAAATTAGACCACCCGGGCTTACTCCGGTTTTACTAGCTGTTCTGCGCATAAACATAAAATGTTAAAAATAATAGAGATGATGAAGTGTTGGATTTGTTATTATTGGATGCTGTTGCCAAGCACATGCTGATTCCCAATTGGCCACGGTCTGATTGACATGCCCTCCTGCTTCGTCCCAGATAGTGATACATTTGGTCTGTTTGGAGCTTCCGTCCCAACGGACCTCCACTCGGAGCATGGACTGATGAATGGCATGTCACGGATAGACGTTAGGGAATGGAGAAAGTGAAAGATAGAGACAGAAACTCTCAGCCTAGTGAGGAGTGATATTAAACATATGACTCTGGAGTCTTGGAGTCTGAATACTGATAATAATTCCCCGAAAGCCATGATAATTGGGACTTCTTAGTTGTTGAGTTCCACGAAACATGACAACGAGAGCTTACACTGGTACTGAAAATTCACAGACCTCCCTTGAGCGTTCTAGTTTTGTCGCATTAGCCATTTGCTGTTTTTTTTTTTTACCAACTGTATTGCAAGTGAACAGTGTGATGTAACAAATTTAAATTAATTCCATATTACTGACAATGCTCTTTGCTTTGGTTCTAAGAGTTATTTTGAGTGTTGTGATGTTTCTTTGGCACTAATTCACTCAGATGTGAAACAAAACATGCATGTTTTGGGTTTTACAGATTGTGTATAGACTGTTATAGATGTCGCTACATTCATGCTCAAAAACAGACATTTCTGTGATTGGTTACAATGTTTATCCGGTGCAAAAAGCACTACATGAGTAGTTATTCAGTCTCCAGTGTGATCTCATGACAAAAAACGTGACCATACATTTTTGCAAAACATTAGCATGTTACTGCAGTCCACTGCATATATACTAGGTGGTGCTACTATAAAACAAGTTTTATTTTTCCAAAAATGTTCTATTTAAATTTGTTACAGTTGAAGGGATATATCACCCCAAAATGAAAATTGTCGTCATATCCTCACCCTAAAGTTGTTGCAAAACTGTATGAGCTTCTTTCTTCCGTTGAACACAAAAAGAGATATTTTGAAAAATGTTGGCTACCAAACAGTTGACTTCCATGAAAAAAAAAAGAAAGAAAGAAAGTTGGTGGCTACACCATCAGCTGTTTGGTTACCAAATTTCTTCAAAATATCTTCTTTTGTTCTTGAGGGTGAGTAAACAGATTTTTTTTTTATTTTTGAGTGAACTATCCCTTTAACAACTAACCCCCCTAACTCTGTCTTGATATTCATTTTTAATTTTAAATCCAGATTTAGAATATTTAGTGCACTCAGTACGTGATGGTACTGGGATTCAAACCCATGTTTTTGATTTTTCGAGAACAATGGTCGATCCACAACACAGTGATTATTTAACATTCAGATAAAACTAAAAGTTGTACTGGTTTTAGCACCACTTGGTGGACATTAAAACATGCTACATGTAACGGTTCACAAAATGCTTGTATAGGCACGTTTTCCCATAGGACCAGGTAGTTACGGTAATATTGCACAAAAATAGTCACAATAATCGAGTCGTCTTGGATTTTTAGCTACAGAGTATGTAACTCTGTATGGAAGTCAAAGAGTATTTAAAAATGATGGATACCCCAAGATGTGCAAGCGTGAATAAGAGGAACACAACCAAATCTTTCCTGGGTTTTTTGGCACATTCTCATTGGTTGTGTTCTTCTCCTTGTGAGATGAATGACTGCTCAACTGATTTGCATTAGCAGCATAAATAACCAAAAATGTTCATTCTCACAGTCTGCTAATTCTCCATCTTTGACCTATGATTCAAATCCACACACAGCGAAATCTCCATCTCTGGCTGTAGAAGGAGTGACTCTCCTCCAATCCTGCTTTGAGGATCAGTGAGCTTCAACAAGGTCTGTTTAAGAAAAGCATAATCTCATGGTTTACAGTACCTCATAAGGCCAAAGAAGTGGAAATGTGTGACATTTGTATTTCGGATAAGGACTGCTGCCCGTTTTCATATATTAGCCTTCTCTAAGCCCTTTAGTGCACTTTCATTGTGTACTGATGAGATGATAGATCATCCCTAGCTTTATTTTCTTCTCTTGATTTGACATTGAAGCCTTTGGGACTCAGTACGCCATGTGCAGTGCAGTGAAAGACAAGCTCTGGCTCAGTAAAAATGCTACGTCTCTTAAAATATATTCCATTATTCAATGCCTCGTAGACATTCGAGAAGCTAGTTTATGCGAAGAGATATATGTGTTGCCACAGATACTCTGTTGCACCTGCTCGAGCTCATCTTTTGTGGTTAAAGCTTAGGTTTATTTTTATGTGTTTGGTTAAGCTATTTTAGACATGAATGTATTATATGGTATGAGGTGAACGGATACTTGGCTGGTCACTGTGTTGGGTGCCTGACAAAGGAAGGGCTGGACGGCAGGAGCTTCATCACTGTGATGTGGATTAATGGCTTTGTCTTTGTCGTGTTGAGCCGTGATGAAATGCAATCGATAGTTAGAGTGTGTATTTGTGGTTGCTGGTGAAATATATAGCGTGTTTAATGAAGAGTAAGATACAGTTGCAACAAGAGTTGCCCAGAGGAACATTTTACTGCTCAGAGGTGACTTAATTTTAGATGTTTCTCCTTACATTTTATAGGATATATAAAAATAGACGCAAATGATGACTTACTGTACAGTGAATGTGGATAGCAGCTCAGATTCACTTTAACGTGGTGTTTGCATTTAAATGTGTCTTGATATGATAAAATTCTACATTTTGTCAGTGATAAATGATAAAAATCCATTCACTCCTTTTTTTTAATCAATAACCCTAAACAGTCTCAATTATCAAGCCGTTTTGATTTTCTGAGCAGTATGATGTCATACTGCTCAAGCCTCGCCCACGGCCACTGACGGACTGTCCCACATTAGTTTATTTCTGCGCCATTTTCTCCACACTCAAGCAACTGTAGCGACAACAATGTCTTGTAAGCAATCCAGGTGTTTTGTAGCTGGAAGCAGGGCTCGAACTGAGGAGGGATGCGGGGGGATGGTATCCCCTGGTCGAAAAAATGACAAAAAGCATCCCCTCTGTAAAACCACCATCCCCTTTGGATTATTAATTTTGTGTATTAAGTAAAACTTATGATCATTTACGAACTAAATAACGGCGATTGGCCAATCAGAACTTGTATTGATTTGAATGATTCAGTAAGTCATTTATTAAAACAGGGAATTGCTGCCACCTACTGGCGGTTTTATTGTCATATTTATTTATCCATGACGGACCTAAACCAGTCAAGGTGCCAGCACATTCAGCAAAATATTGTTTAATTATCAATATTGACCAAAATTCCTCTATTTCAGGCCCCTGAAGGAAAAAAAAAACCCTTATAAATAATAGTTCATTTAATAAGGCTCAAATTGTAATTTTTTTTTTTTTTTACAGTTTGACCACTGGTTGGAAGTAAAAGTGAACATAAGAGTCTTCATTTTCTCCTGACATCAGAACCACTAAGGACGTAGTGGATTAGTTTTTTATATGGTAATGCTCTACCAAAAACACACACAAAAAAAACCCCGGAAGGGGTGGGGTGAGCAGTACCTCAGTATCATTTAAAGAGACATGCACCAAAATGGGTTGCTGTGAACAGAGCTGTTTTTGACAAGTTAAAAGGGGTATTGTTTTACAAGACTATTGAGAAATTTTAACCAGCAGACATTTCATGAAGACCCAAAAGAATCATACCAACTTGTGATGTCCCCATTAAATCCAGTGCTAATTTATCCGGTGCAAGCCATCTTTAGTGATTCTCCATTGCACCATTACTATTGACCTCAATGTAAAATTAACTGATCACAACAATTTTTCAAATCAGCATGATCCATTTACATTTTTGAGTCATTTCAACAAGAATCCTGACTATTGTCCCCAGTAATACTACCAATCTGAAATTGGTTAAATTCAATTTTTTTTTAGCCACAGAATCTAAAGATTTCTTGTCCAAAAACAATTAACTACGCAAGAAATTCCATAGTAATTATGAAATGAACTTCGCAATGTTTGTCTCTGAAGAAAGCAAATTTTTATAGATGCAAATAAACATCAACATTTTATTCACAAATTTTATGAAGTAAAAAGACTCTTAACATGACCACAACAAACAACTAACAGTGATGACAAAAAGATCATCTGCATAGCTGAACATGAAGACAGCAAACAACAAAACAATATTCTTAAAACACTAACTGCATAATTTAGCTGCAGTGCATTTTGGAAACATGCAAACCCTTTACAAATCAATACCATCTCTCAATATGAAACTGTTCAGACAACATTGTTATGCTTTGACAACATTTGGAGGGATATTGTTGCTCTAACATGTGTTTTGATGTAGATTCAAAGTCACTTTTCTTAGTATCTGTGACTCATACAGGCCATATGTGGGATAAAATGTAACCTTTTTTGTCTTACAGTGCCTTTGTAGTAAGAGCTGAATGCAGTTCCACAGGAAATCTAGATCTTTCCTGCCTTTGTAATCTCAAGACTACCAAGGTAAGATGAATTGAAAGCTGAAAGGAAGCAGAACTGGTGAATCTGAAACTTTGTCTTCCTCCTCACGGTGGTCTCCTCCTGAGGTTGGGGGTGTATATTCGAGGTCTGAGTTGTGTCAGAGTGGCAGAGGTGAAAGAACATCTGTATCCGACAAATCATTGCCGTCCCAGAAATCCCTAGATCTATATCTGAGACTGCGGTCCTGGTATAAATGAAAATGCTGTTCAGATGGTGGATTTCTTAAAATAATTCTCTGTGTTCAATACAGGTTAAGCTCAGGTGACATTTGTGCCACAGTGTTGATTACTGCAAAAAAACAAACAAAAAAACATTTTGACTCGCCCCTCATTTTCTTTCAAGCAAAAATCGAGGTTACAGTGAGGCATTTTCAATGGAAGTGAATGGGGCCAGTTGTTGAAGGATTTAAAAACATAAATGTGAAGCATATAATTTTCTAAAATCATAATTTTAGTTGTTTTATGGTGTTGGCATGATAACAAAGTTGTAAAAATTGCATAAAACTTTATACAGAAAAAGTTAGTAAAAGGGTTTAGTTTTTCTAACTAAAATCATGGTTTATGACTTGCGCTTATGAAACTGTGAGTATTTTAATGATTACAGATTGGCCCCATTCACTTCCATTGTAAATGGTTCACTGTAACCCAGATTTTTGGCTTGCTTTTTTGTAAATGATTTTTGTTATAGTAATCAACATTATGCCACAAATGCTGTTGATTTGAGCTGACTTTGTGATAAACCTAGAATCAAGGTTTTTATAGTTAACCAAATGTAACCAAAAAATTATTTGAAATAAAATGTTGTCTAAAATTGTATTTTTTTTAAAAAATGTAGTTTTAATAAAATAAAAAAATAATAAAACCAGACATAAAAAGCTAATAAAAGTTAAAACACACACACACACACAAAAATCCTAAAAAAAATAATATTTCAAAATATTAATAAACACTGGAACAGTATCTTAGTAATACTAAAATAACATGACCCAGGATATTCCTTCAAAAGAGTCAAACCATTGTACTTACACCCAGCTTGGCCTTCGGTAGACTGAATCTTGATGCATCATGTGAGACATCCAGCAGAAGTAGGTCAGCATTCGCAGATAATCCAGGTGTGTAGTGGAGAAAAATATATATTCAGGTTCTGTATGACATCTACAGAGCGAGAAGAGAGATGGGAGGGATAAATAATGATGTACTGTGCTCTTGGCAATGAGAAGAAAAAGTGTGCTTGTTAATTTTAGGTCATAAATAAAGCCCATTAATCTGTCCTCTCCGCTCTCTGTGGTTAAAGGAAATATTCCTAAGAGTTAAAGTATTCTTGGCAGGTATTGTTTATCTCTCTCGTTTTCTCATACACATGCCCTCTAGTCTCTTCCCCTCATTCTCATATTCTGTATGATACTGCTGAAAGTTTCAATGAATTGGCCCGGAGTCTTATTGTATTCACTTAAATAGATGAGGTGGCCAGAAACCTCATTTCGCTCGCATTTTGGCATCTATGAAGATCGGAGGCAGACGATTTTACAGATGATGGATGGCTGATGGCCTAATCCAAGACTTGCAGAACAGGTATACATCATCTACAGATAATAACCACCATCACATCACTATCTTTACCAGGAATCTTAATAATTATAGTGACTGGAAAAATGTAGCAAATAAGCTTCAGCTGGTTTGATCGATTTGATAATGAAATCAGTGGAAAAAATCTTAAAACTACAGTGTTGCAGAATGTTAAAACTTGTTTCAGCCATGGGTAATTGCAACTTTTTATTCAGACTTTTTTCACAATACTGAGTTGCTCAAAACTCAGATCTGCAAGATATAAACTCAGAATTGCGATATTAAACTCAAAATATTTTGAAATTACCTCAGAATTGTGAGAAAAAGAATTGCAATTTGGAAGACAAATTTAATTCATTCATTCATGTATGTATATATATATATATATATATATATATATATATAAGAATGAATGAATGAAGCTTTTTTTTTTTTTTCTCTGAATTGCAATTCTTTTTATATAGAATTTATTTTAATTACATGATGGAAATGGGCTTCCATATTGCCAGGTTCTAACTGATATAAAAGGCTTCCAATTTTATGGGACTGCATTCACCAGCCACTAGTCAGGTGACTATAATTATGCAGAAAATGGAGAGGCCACACAAATAGACAATAAATTTGACATTTTTATTAATTATTAGCTTTTCATCACCCCCCCAGCGTTGGCAGTTCTTTCATGAATCCCAGATTGGGAAATCTTGGCATAAAGTTTAATGCACTTCATGATATTGATAACGAAGAATAGAAAATATATTTTTACGCGTTAGGTCAAATGTAATCCAAAAGTAATCAAAAACGTAGCCAGAATACACTACTTTATATGTAATCCAATAGATTATGTTACTAACTACAGTTTTTGCATTAAAATTGAAATTTGTTGAAACTTGAAAGAGTTGGAAGATTAAATTCATTACCACAAACTGATTAATTTGGACCTTTAATATAAACCAACTAAATAAATAAATGAAAAAGGGCCTTTTACAGAGGTGTAGGCCTATGTTTAGTTAAATTCTGCTGTTCATGTTTTCGACTTGGTTGTATGAAACCTAAACCGTCATCCTTTTCCTCATATGTTGCACTGGAAGTCGTGAATCAATTCATTCGAACAATTCAAAAAATTATTCAGACACTCTGTGTTTTAGGCCTTCTGTTGAATAGTCGAATTAATATTTAGTTTGATGCTGCTATTCATTGCTATTTTCTTCTGCTTAGTTGTTTAAAAAGTTGTGTAGTGCATAGATTGGCAAACTTCTCTCTACAAATGTTGTCCATAATGGACACATATAGGCTATAATATATTCAAATTACTTCTAACTTTATCTTTAAGCCTCCAGAACAGAAATAGGTTTTCCATTCAATTTTGCTCTAGTTAAATGATGTAGGGGAGGATTAAACTACTAACCTTGATATAACACAGACGTCTTTTCCTGTCAACCTAAGGACTACGCAGATTTTCCAAGCTTTAGCTGGTTATGTCGAAGTCAGACACAGAAAAGCAGATGTTTGTGTGATATTTATGTGTTCATATCATTCATCAGGGGAGAGCCGCAGATTACGCTGGAAATATAGATGGATGAACAAGTAGAAAAAGACACAAGGGAGCTTCAGCATGTGCGTTGTATAGCTGCTTCCATCTGGATTTTGTCCTTGTCGCTTGCTCGCCAGTAATTTTGAGGTGAGCACAGTATATCTGAGATTTATTTTATGTTGAGCATCCCATAAAGCAAGAGTATTCAGTTCTTCAGTTTCTACATTTCCTTTCAATCATAACTTTTCAAGTTGTTTCAGAAGCTAATATGACTTAAATGAATGTGCAGTTTGGGAATAATCATTGTGAATTTCCAAGTTGGCAACAAAATTGCTTTCTTAAAGTCATAATAATAAATCCTAAATAATCTGTCATTAATTTTTCCTTAGCATGGGCTGTTTTCGAACAGCAAAATGAACATGCAGTATGCAATGGTGATACAACTTTATATAGGCCTAAATATCAGACAAATTTGTATTAATTCACACATTTATTTGTGTGAATGTATTTCAGTCAGACAGGGAAAAAAAAGTGAAACTGAAAAGCTGTGTGTCAGAAAGTAAAAAGTGTGTCAGAAAGAAAAAAAAGGACGTATATTATCTAGTACTCATCAGCAAGTCAATGTCATGAGGTAATTTTTCTCCAGCTTCAGAATGATCACATGGGATTTACAGCTCAGGTGATTGGCTCAAAGGTTTGTTGTCCTACAAGCAAAAATGGCTGATTAACAGCCACACAGCTGCCATAGAGATGAATGGGAATGCTAACGGATAGCATTCTTCATGTTTTATAGACCTTTTTTGGTAGAACAAATGCTCTTTCATTCATCTGAATTACCTCAGAGTTGCGGTTTTCACAGCTAATAGTGTGGTTGTCCTCTCTGTGTTCTGTATATAGGGCCTTATGAAATCAGTTTTATTTTTTCCAAATCCTGTTTTATTATTATTTTTTTTTAAAAAAATTTCTGATTTAATTTTTCTGGATTCGATTTTTTTTTTCTTTTTAATTTTTCTAAACCCTGTTTTGATGGTTAAATAAAATGTATTCCTCAAAAAGAATGTCTAATTAATTGAAATCATGAAACTTGGGCAGTTTAACAGCAATTCATCAATTTATCAACAATTACTTTTTGAATGCCCTGAGAAATGTTTTATTTTTTTCTCAAATTCAGTTTTATTTTTGACCAAATTCTGTGTTTTCCATTAATTTTCTGGTTCCATTTTAATAATCAAAATCATCTCTAATTAATGGATTTTATTGAAAATTTGTTTATTTATTTATTTTTAGAAATACTGTTGTGTATTTACATTTTTCATAAATACATTATGGTAAATAATTTTTCTGGTAAATAATCCTTAAAAATAATGTTTTAATGATCATTATTATTATTATTATTATTATTATTATTATTATTAGTACTCTCATTACAATAAGTAATTTCTGTCACAGTTTCTTCAAGTTAGACCAAACTTTTATTTCGACAGGTTGCTGTGAAGACCTTCTGTCTGTGAAGAGGTTTCTGTTTGTATATGATATGACGATAGTTTCTCTCAAAGAATGGTAAAATGCTCATTAAGTGACTCTCAGGAGTTCTGGATTATATACTTTATTTATTATGTTTATACACTTATATATTGAGACGATAGAGGCTGAAAGCACTGCGACACGTGCACTTAAGTATGTGTGTAGTAAACAAAACTGTGCATTTGCGCCATTCGTTCACACACAGACATGCAGAACATGTAGGATTCATATTTAAATGGTATTTTTGCGGCTTAATATTTACAGATACTAGTCCATATAGTGATTTGATTTAAGTATACTGATCTACTTTTGATGTGTTCATCCAAAATTAGGCAAATTCCGTGATATATAGTAAATACCTTTTTTATGACTGGATTCCACGATTCTGTCCACATTTTCCCCATCGCGGAAATCTATGTATATTATGCTGCCTTTGCTTGCTTTCGGACTTATCGTAAATATACGTTTCCTAGTCAGAAATTGGACATGAACGGCCATCTGAGTTTCCAAGTTGGGCGAGCCATAAACTTTAAATATGGCAGAGAAGAGAAACATAGCTGTAGTACTAAAAAGTACTATATATTTGACCGATATTTTGGAATCCTCAGTCGGTGAATATCTAGAGAGAGCTGTGAATGTTTATATGCTTATCAATGAATGGGATGCTACATTTTATTCAAAACCTGTTGGATATTGACTAAATATCTTCTAATCTATACCTTTTGGCTTTAATAAAATTGTACCAGGAAACAGGCAAGAATGAATAGACTGTCCACCATGATTTCTGTTCTTTCCAACAACAGAGCACTTGGACGCGACAAATAGTTTTGATGTGTTCATCCAAAATTTGGCAAATTCCGTGATATATATCAAATACCTTTTTATGACTGGATTCCGCGATTCTGTCCGCTTTTTCCCCATCGCGGAAATCTTTGTATATTATGCTGCCTTCGCGTGCTTTTGGACTTATCGCAAATATACGTTTCACCATGATTTCTGTTCTTTACAACAAAAGAGCACTTGAACACGACAAATACTTTTGATGTATTCATCCAAAATTTGGCAAATTCCGTGATATATAGTAAATACCTTTAAAACTAATTAAAACTAAAGAAGTGGGAATTAGGAATTAAGTTTCCAATAGCACATGAAGGCGGCATTAATCCAGATACACTGTATAACATTTAACGCCTTACAAGACTCCAGCTGTTTGCCTTAAACGCTAGAATCAAGCTACATGATTTCTGTTTTGTGTTTCTTTTTTTCTTTTCTGTTACTTCAGTTGTGTATCTTAACGGCAATGCGAGAGGAAAAACTAAAATACGAAGCTCACGTTGTCGCTACATGTGAGTGTGCACTTGATAAGACCTCTGGTTGTGTTTTCTGCTCTTTAGCTCAGAAAGCCTCTAAAGACTAGTTTGGCGGGCAGTAAGGATGAGTCAGATGAGTTTTTGAAGTGAAATTTGTGTGACACATTTGCAGACACGCTGTGTAACCTGTTAAGTATTTGAAATCAGCATGGAATCGCTAGCATTGTAGCGTGCTAGCGTTTTTTATTGTTGTTGTTGTTTTCTCTCTTGGTGGTTCTGCGTGTGCATATTACAAATGTCTCTCCAGAATCTTTTCATGTGAAACAACTATAATAACCCAAAAAACAATCATATTCTGGAAGCCATGCAGTTCTATATACAATTTAGATACCAAAATGGCCTTGTTTAATTTTTCAGCCCTTTTCTACCAGATGGGCAGCAGGTGGGATTGTTCTGCCCGTCCATTCACGTTGTAAAATCAAGTTAGAATGTGTTATTAGCCACCTGTTTGTGTTCACGTGATAACTGTAGCATTGAGTGCAGGTTATCCCCTGTTTATCTGTTGGCAGGGCTACATTTAGTCCACTCTTTCATCTGGTTTCTCCTGACAGGAACAGACGAGGTCACCTGCGCCCTAAGCTAAATGTTATGTTGTACTTCGTCACGGGAAGAAGTAAAATTTATTTGGAGGTAATTATTTCTTTGTCTGCATTCCACATGATGAAATGTGATCGCAAAATCTGGGTTTGCAAAACACATGTTCTCTCATAGCGCATTTCTTTGTAATGAGGTTGCAAAAAGATATTCTTTTCATTGGTGTTTTTTTCCCCAAACATCCTTGCGGCAAAACACCCCATGTGAATAGGGTAAAATTAAATTTTAAAATATATAAATAAATAAAAACTAAGTATTAAAACAACTTTTAAAAAGGCTAAAAATTAATTACTAAAAGAATTTAATTAGAAAGTAACTAATAGATATCACCATACTTACCCAGTTGATTGATTATATTAAGAATGACAGGTTTTCTGAAATGTTAGGTTTCAATTAGCAAATGGGGCATTATATAATTAAATATGCATTTCTGCATAAATTGCATAAAAGTGGACCAAAAAAAAGCTTATTTGGTAAAAAATGGACTTTAAAATATATATTGTAATTGAAATCCAAAGATGCAAATAGATAAAGTGCAATAAATAAATAAATAAACCTTTAATAGTGTATTTTGCATGTTTTTATTTGACTAGTTTGAAAACAAGTTGACTAGTTTGAAAGCCAAATAACTCCAAATATCAAAATTGACCAGTGCATGAAAAGGCTTTTGTGCATAATGTCTTGCCTTAAACTATACATATGTACATTACTTGAGAAAACAATCTTGTACGATGCTTAACTAACCCTAATGTCATTACAAACCTGACTTACTTTCTTCTGTGGAACTTAAAAAGAAGATATTTTGGCAAATTTCTCTGTGCTTTTTCTTTTTTTTTTTTTTTTAGGTCAGTAGAGTTCAGTGTTGTTTTGTATCCCATTGACTTCCATTATTTGGACAAAAACAGGAGACTATGGCGTCATGCGGCTCATCTTCCTAATTTCAAAACATAGTCAGCACTTCTGTTCATGATGTGATGCGAATGAGGTCCCCATGGATGTGATGTAATGCTACGCCACCCTTTGCTCCGAAACCCTTCTCCGCAGTCGAGACCACACAACACTGTCCCGCTGCCAGCTTTTCTGCTTCCTCCATCAACCGAGCGCAGCAATACTTCTTCTCTCTGAAGGTTTCCTTAGCTCAGCTTAATGATAAACCTCTCACTCAGTTTTTCCCTTTTGGAAACCAACACAATCTTTCTGTGTTTTCTTGGACTGAATGCAAGATTTCGCTTTGATTTGTTCGTTAAGCAATGAGATGGGAAAGTCAGAGATTAAAATGTAATATATGTTGTTGCTTGTTTTCTTATAGTGCCTGCGAACTTGAAGGACGTTTGAGGTGATTCTAAGAATCAGTCTGTAGATACAGTGCAATTTGCTGTAATTGCACACAGCTGTTCTCCAGGACTGTTGTTGTCCTGTTTAAACACATGGAAACGTCATCAATCATCTCTGATCAGGAGTTCTTCTTGGCTAAATTCGGCTATAACATCAAGTACTGGTTAGTGGCATCATATTCTCCAAATATTGATTTCTTTAGGCTGTTAATTAAGTCTTGTAGATTTTTGGCCTTAAGGATTTGCTTTGATTTACTGCACATGCAAAGAAATTAATTTTGTTTATAGGGGTCATGAACTGCCTTTGTTTTTTTTTTATTTTGTACTGTTCTCTGTGGTCCACTTATAATGTTATAATGTTACATCAAAAAAACATCATTATTTAGAAGTAATAGGTTATTTTCTGTCTTGCTTTTAACCCCCCTCATCAGAACGCTCTGTTGGAATAGGTGTGGCAGATTGTTGACTCAGAAGTAAACACTCACTGCTTTGATTGGCTAACAGAGTACATTCATTCCTCATAGATGGACACTGCTGTGGTTTAGGTCAAAAACGTATAAAAATCTCAATACATATCAAACAGTCGGTAAGAAGAGACAAATCAACAGTGTTCACATAATAAAAACAGTTACTCTTACTTGTGGTGCGACATTACTGTCACATCCAATATAGTCGGCACAGCATCGTCTTTTAGTTTCAATCTTTTTGAAAATCCCACATCAAATTGTGCCTTGTTTGTAAACGAATCTGCGGTAAAATGAAGTGAACAAAGGACCAAGTTCTTACTGACACGGTCTGGATCTTCATTAAAAATAAAGTTCATCCACTCTTTCCTTACATTGGCATCAGAAGGAAGGCGACGCAAAGATTGTTTTTCCACAACTTCTTGTTGTCTTCAGAGCCATCTTTATAGTTTGGTTTCTGTGCGTTCACCTCTCTCGTAATCATTACATGCACAAATTAGTGGGTGGGGCTAAACAGGCAGTGATGTAGAATCAGTGGGCGGGGCTATACAGACAGTGATGTAGAAGCAGGCGTTGATGATCTTCTGCGGAGGCGGTGCTAATCCACACTATTACATCATAGAGTAGAACATTCCACAAGCTGTCATTTTGGCAGACTGCCTTCAATATAAGCTGTTTTTAGACTAATGAGAGTTTTAGTTCTAAAACTTATAGGACAGTTTTGTACAATGACCTCTTACATGTCAAATGATTTCTTAGTTCATGACCCCTTTAAAAAGGTGCATAAAATTAATCAAATTCAACAAGGACATTTATAATGTTACAAATGATTTTTATTTCAAATAAATGTTCTTTTCAACTTTCTGTTCATCAGAAATACTGAAAAAAATGTTAAGCAGCATTAAGCAACATTTCAACATTGATAATAATAATAAATGTTTCTTGAGCGGAAAATCAGCATATTAGAAGGATTTCTGAAGGATCATGTGACACTGAAAACTGGAATAATGATGCTGAAAATTCAGCTTTGCATCTCAGGAATAAATTTCATTTTAAAATAAATTCAAATAGAAAGCAGTCATTTAAAATTATACTAATATTTCTGTTTTTAATTGTAATTTAAATGCAGTAAATGCAGCCTTGGTGAGCAGAAGAAACTTATATATACATATATATAAAATTTTAAAAAATATATATTATTTTCCCAAACATGACTGAAGGGGCTGTGAGGTCCATACGTGAAGAAGGGTTGGGAAGCACTGGACTGTATCACGTGCAGTGACATTTCCCGTCTGTAACAGCTGGTGTAAGGTTTACCATGCCTTGGAAATGAGTTTAGTTTCCTGCTCCTGAAAAGTAATGGATCACAGTGCTCTAACTTCATTTGCTGTGTTTCCTTTTGGTTCTCACTGATATTTACAGGTGGAGCTAAAGAATTAGAGCTTTGTTTGTGTTCTGGTTTGGTTTAGCATCTTGTCAGCCAGCGTTTTAGTGAGTATTAATCAACACAGCGAGATGAGAAGGGCTCCAAAGCCGAGAGATTCCCTTGGCTAAAACCACCTGACAAGTGATGGTGTTTAATTTCCTGGTCCCCACTGCAATCCTGCATCTGTCAAACTGAGCCCGCAGGGGGAAATAGGTTTCAGTACATGTACGTTCTTGCATACATACATACATACGTGTGTGTGTGTGTTTGTATTTTTAAGTATTTTTTTATTTTGTAAGGTTGTAAAATTGCAATTATAATTTTCTAATTATTACACGTGTATATATTAAATATATTATTTTAAAAATAAATGAACAATATATTATAAAAATATAAAAATAATTTCAAGCATTTAAAATTAAACAAACCCAATTAAACGCATAAAGCCCTTTAGAAAATATCTTAAATTAAAAATTTCTTAAAATATTATTACAATTTAAAATATATTTATCTTATTGAATTATTTATTTTAAGAAATAAAATAAAAATATCTTCATAAAAATAACTTGAGCATTTCAAATTAAAGTGACCCAATCAAAAGTAAAAATCCCTTTGAAAAATATCTTGTTAAAATATTTATTTTTAGCATTTAAAGATGCATGTAAGAGATCCAATTAAAAGTATTAAGCTATTTTAATCTATTCAAAAACTTAAATGAATTATTTGATTTGATTTTATTAATCGTTAAAAGATTTAATTTCATCATTTACAGTTTACACCATTTACAGTTAAAGAAAAAAAACATTAAAGCCGGTATGTAAAAAGCCATAATAATCTATCCAAAAACTTAAATGACTTTTATTTTGTTATATACAAACATATTTGTTTTTAAGAAATAAAATAAAAATATCTTATTCATATTTAATTTTACCATTTAAAATTAAAATAACCAAATAGAAAGTATTAAAGCCTGTAAGTATTAAAGTAAAACGCTATATTAACCTATCCAAAAACTTAAATTACTTTTATTTTATTTTCAATTATTCCAGGAGGACAGATAAGTTCTCCTTAACTGAAAAATTGTCCATTTATGTCACTGATTAAGCACCTAAAATCTCCGACAGCAGATCACATGTCGATTACAAAACCAGTGTTTGGGGTTTTGTATTTTGAGGCGTTGGTGGTGGTATTCGAGTCATATGAAGTTATAGCAGCAGTTTGTTCGTTTATAGGAGTTTTGAATGGGGTCTGAGGCCAAGCTAGTAATGTACTTATAAACCAGGAAGGTCAGGACAGCCTCAGGCCCACGTTTTTTCCCGTTACCTTGGCCTACGTGGGTCTCAGAGGCCTATTGCTGTGGTAAAAGGATATGATATTTCATCCAGGTTTTCTCCTGGTAATAAAAGCCTGATTCAGCATGCCTCATTAGACGAGGCTGGTGTGGCAAACGCTGCCTGTATTGTTTGGCCGAAGGAACATTGAGTGTATAAACTTGTTTATGGTGCTTGTCGCTGTTTTTAACAGGGGTGGTACTTTTTAGCTGTTTGGGACGTATTTGATGTGACTTATGAGATCTGCCTGGTTTATTTATGGCTTTGGAGAGGTTTGCGTTCAATGGGCTCCTTCTTCTTTTACGGGCTCGTGCTTGTTACCTCTACAAAGATGACAGACATTTGGAGGCGTTTGCTTTGCTCTAATGAAGCTGAATCTGTGGGGACTGTAAAAAATTTGATGTAGAAACAATTTTCACTCAGAAACGGCTAGTAAATTTCGTAAACAGTTACGAAGACACGTTGAATTAAACGTGAAGTTTTGAAGCAGAAACCCGCAATAGTATTTTCTTGTAAAACGTACTCCAATAATCTGTATTTACAACTTTGAAAAATTATTTTTTACAGTGTATTTATGAGGGTCGTATAAGGACCGAAAGAGGTTTGTTTTTGCCGATGCTGTAAGCAAAGCTCAACGTTTTTCCCAGAGTGCCGTCTGTCGACAGGCCATTTATCTCGGCAAACAGGAAAAGGTGGTTTTTCACTCCTCTCTTGCTCAAACGATGTCCTCCTTCGCTTTTTATTCATCCCCCAGGGTGTGTTTGTCATCTTTAAGGAGGCCAGAAAGCCCTGCTGAGACTTTCATTCGATACGTCTGAAGGCTTTCTGAGGTAAACCGCGTATTTAAGAAGAAACCATAACCCACCTTCAGCATAAACTTACCACCAAACCCCAACACAGCTGTGGATTTTGATATCGTAAGAGCTTGCGGAGAGTAAAACTAGCCACAAGCCAGCATGATAACATCGGTCTGTGCATTGAGGGGCTTTTTGGAGACATCTGTATGCTAAAAAGCAAAGTTGGAGCCAAAAGCGGAGCCTCCAAGACCCAGACCAATATTAGACCCCTCGAGGCCCAGATTCATATCAAAACTGAAACACTGAAGGACCAGATCCAAACCAAGACCTGTCAGTTTTATGGACGTGAAAGAAAAAAAGAAAATACAGTTCATTTCATATATCCAACAACCAAGTTCCCTTTATTTTCAATTAATGCCCCCCCCCCCCCCCCCCCCATACATCAAAACCTGCTGTACTGTATAACCTAATTAGTTAACCAAATTTAAAACAAAAAGTAGGTTAGAAAAATTAAGGATTTTTTTTTATTTATTTACTTATACTCTTTTTTTTATTATGAATTAAATTACTAACATTTTTGTTTTGGACTGCTGAAAAATCTGTTAAAATCTGTTAATTAATATGAATATTAATTACATAAGAAGGTGTATTAAAGTAATTTACCCAAATAATGTAAATAAATAAAAATATTCTTAAAATCCATGTTTACAGTAACTACTATAATATAATATAATATAATAATTTAAGTAAAGATAATTGCTTAATTTTTTTTGTACTTGACACATTCTTATTTTCAAAATAAATTAGTTCAAAACAATGAGATAAATCAAAATTATATTTATAAGGTATATAATAATTAATATAATAACAGTAATATAATAAATATATGGTACATAAGGTGTATTATAATTTTAAAATATTTCTTAGTGCAAAATGAACATTACAACATATATGCAAAATATTTTGTAATAAGTTTTCCAAAAAAAAAATCATAAATAATCTTCTTAAGGACGTAATTTGCTGCCTGTGAGTTCCTGAAGTGTGCAGCTTAAAGTAGAATGGGTGCAAGAATTTTGGAGTCTAAAACTGGGTCACAAAGTAAAAAAATATGGAGAATCACTGATTTAAATCAAGAGGATTTTAGGTTTCACAGTGGACGGCTGCATGCCAGACACCTTCAGTGAGTCCTGCCGAATGATGAAGATACCCTGCTGACTTGCGGTTGAGGTAATTTTCACCTTTAATACGCTGGAATTAGACTGCGGTCTTGTCCGAGACCATAAGCTGAGACCCAGATCCAGACCAAGACACTGAGTAATGAGAGCCACACCACGGTCACATTAATGTGGTCTCGAGAGATCTCAAGAACAAACCCACAACATCAAGTCTCTGATTAAAAGCGTATTCATTTAAAACTATTAATTGCAAAGATTGGTACCTGACATGCAAATGGAAACCCTATTCGTCTTCAAAAAACACTTTGGATGTTCAAGCAATGACACTGTGGTTCTTGTCTTACAGTTTTCTTGTCCGTTTCGATGCTGTCTAAGCACTCTGATGAGCTGGAGTCTCGATGTGGAGAGAGTCGGATGGCAGGACCGAAGCCAGTGTGGTTTCTGCGGCAGACCTACTCTGAAAGGTATAAACATATGAAGCTGAAGAAGAAATAAGGAGGATAAAGCGAGTGCGCTAATGCTAAGGGGTCATTTATAGTATCAAAATGAAGCTCTTCAGATCGAAATAACATCGTTCTTTTGTAAACAACACTTTTCTAATGTGTCTAATGTCGGATTCCTGGACAGGTTTGTCAAAGTTGAGAGGTTTTTAATAATTATTGTGCCGTCCACGAAGGTGAAATTGTGGTGGGGTTTGGCTTGATTTCTCCAACTGTTGCCTGCCACGACTGTGAGGTTCATTCCATCCTGATTATAATTGCTTTCATCTTGTATCGTGACTGTTTTCAATCCTTCACGGCCCTGTCAGCTCGCCGAGGTTCACAGAGGTTGCAGGAGTCCCGTACTACTGTGGTTTAGGTGAGTATTTCATAAACACTTGTTTTGGGCTCCATTATCAGTCTGAATTTTGTGAAATTATTTATGTTTACAGTGTTGGGAAGGTTACTTTGGAAACGTAATACACTGTAAAAAAAAAGTTGAGCCAACTTAAAAGTTTAAGGCAACCAGCTTCAGCAGGGTTTGGAGTTTTCTCAACTCATTTTTTTAGGAGATTTTTGAGTTCTCTCAACTTTTTGTTGTCTAAACTTAAAACGAGAAGTTGAGAAAACTCAAAAATCTGCTGAAGCTGGTTGCCTTAAACGTTTAAGTTCTCTCAACTTTTGATTTTTGAAATAAATAAATAAATAAAAAAAATAAAAAGTTGAGCAAGCTTAAAAAGTTTAAGGCAACCAGCTTCAGCAGATTTTTGAGTTTTCTCAACTTCTTGTTTTAAGTTTATACAACAAAAAGTTGAGAGAACTCAAAAATCTCCTACAAAAATAAGTTGAGAACTCAAAAATCTGCTGAAACTGGTTGCCTTAAACTTTTTAAGTTTGCTCAACTTTTTTTTTTTTCTTTTTTTTTACAGTATAGGATACAGATTACAAGTTACTCTATTTAAATGTAATAAGTTGTATAACTAGTTCAATTACGTTATTAAAGTAATCTAACTGATTACATTTGATTACTTTTTGATTACTTAAGATGTTTTCAACTGTGAATAAAAGTTTTTTTTTTCATTCAAAAAGCACTATCTTTTGAACAGCAAGTGTAAATGGATGAAAATCAATAAATATGAAAAATTAAATTGAGATTTTCATCAAAAGAAGAGATGAGACACTCATTTTGCGCTATATCTATTAAATTAGCATCAAATGTGTTCTCTTTTACCCATTTTGTCCTCTTGTGGGAACTTAAGGCTTGAGTTTTGTAGTAGTTTGTATTGTTTTTAGTGTTTTATGGAACTGTAAATCAGTGGAACACAATAGCAGTTACTGGAAACCAGGCTAATATCAGATGCAGAACTGCAATATTACTGTAACAGAACTGATGTATTCAGCCTGGGACTCAGTGTTTGGATAAGAAAGTGTCTGCTAACTGACTAAAATAGCTAATAATTAAGTACTCTCTGGGTTTAAAAATGATATTACCTTTGTCAGGCTTTAGTATTCTTGCCAATATTGTAAGATGTAGTTATGCAGTTTATTTTCCATCTACTGTAGGTCCCAGTGGCATTCAGGGGTCCTTTCAGTATTTTAAGTGAGAATGTTTCCTCAGAAAGAAGTTGATATGTTTAATATGAGCAGTTGAAAAACATCATTGAATGAGTACAGCAAGCAAAAATGCTGATTCATGTTGGAATAGCTGCATATCCAGACAAACTCCTACACTGCGATCAATGCATTTCACTTTCGTGCTAATTTATTCTACAGGTGTTTGATTAAATGGCCTGGTTAAAAACATTCAGCTGGCGGAGAGGGAAGAACCACAAATGTATCTATCAACTGGAGGTACATAATTAACGATGTGCTGGCTTAGCATATGTATAATGTATTATTTGAAGCTGCTCACTGAGGTTTTTCTGTCTCTGTCCTCCTGTCTTTTCTTTGGCAGCTGACAAAAGGATGGAGGAGGAGCAGGAAGACAGTTTTGCCTTGCAGTACTTTGGAAAGAGTCAATCTGAAGAAACATATGTTGGGTGATGAAACGGCGCCTTTTCAAGTTTGAGGAGGTGAGCTTTTAAAGTATTTTTCTTGTGCGATTTTAAACATTCTCTGAGATGAAGATTGTGCTAATTGCATCGTGCCATCTCAAGCCAAATAATATACAGAATTTAATACAATTTAAATATCCACCTTCCAAACATCAATTGTTTCATTCACATCATGGCAACAGGGATGACATTTTAGTATTATCTTACCGACAAAGTGAAAAAAAACACTTCTTTAAGAGTTCTTTTCTTATTTTTTGCAGCAATGATGATGATATTATATATATATATATATATATATATTTATGGAATAATTTAAGATAAAAATAAGATGGTAACAGGGTTGACGTGTTAATATTGTCTGGCCGCCAAACTAAAAATACAAGATAATAATACCTAACTTTATAGAATGTTCCAGTTTTTAAAGTATGATGGTGTAATTATTTACATTGTTTAAATATAGAACAATTTAAGATGAAAATATGATGGTAACAGGGTTGATGTTTTAGTATTTTTTTTACCAACAAACTAAAAATATAGCATAAAGATGCCTAACTGTTCGGTGCTGACCCAAGCACCCCCCCCCCATCCCCCTCTCCCACTTTGTTTCCTGTCTGCTCTCCACTGTTGTATCATAATAAAGGCAAAACACCCAAAAAAAGAAAAAAAAGATGCCTAACTGATATGATGGCATCATTATGGTAATGTTTTTATGTAACGAACAATGTCAAATAAAATATGATAACAGGGTTGACATAAAGATAACTTTTTTGAAAAGTTCACTTCTTGAAAGCATTCTAGTGGTTTCTTTTTTTTTTAATTTACAGAACAGATAAAAATATGTTAGTAACAGGGTTGATATTTTAATATTGTCTTAATGACAAAGCTAAAAAAACAAGGTAAACATACTTAACTTTCTTGAAGAGTTCACTTCTTAAAAGTGTGATGTATGTGGTAATTATTGTATGATTATATTATATTTATTATATTATATAAATAAAATATTTTGAAATAAAATATGATTATATTATATATTATATTATATTATAAATACAATATTTTGAGATAAAATATGCTGGTAACGGGGTTGATTTTTTTAAAAATATTTCCTTACAAACAACAACAACAACAACAAAACAAACAAACAAACAAAAAACAAGATGGACTTCTTGATAGTGTGATCTTTTTTAACAACAATTTAACATAAAATATAAAGGTAATAGGGTTGACGTATATTAACACACAACTTCAAGTCTAAGTCCAGTGTCTTCAAATTTAATAATACTTAGTGAATCAAATATAGTGAATAAGGAAAAAATGTATTTTGTTTTCATGAACAACAAATGTGAATATTATCTAAACACAGGAGTGAGAACAGGCCAAAAATGTTTTAAAATAAAAATAAACAAAAATTAACATTCTGCCTAAATTTATTTGAGGGACATAAATACTGTCATGTTACATACTATTACATATCACTGTATACTACATATTCTACATATACTGACTACTACATATTCTGTAAATCAAGGGCCAAAACAAGACAGATGCTTTATGGATAGATGCGTCTGCAGTAACAACATGAAGGTTTCTGTCGGAAAGTTTTGCTTTGGAAGCTTGCAATCTTACAATATCTATTTTCTCCATCTTTTCTCCATCTCTGTAGATGCTGTTCCTGAGAGACGTGCCCTGTTGAAGGTTTGCTTACTGAGTTTGATGTCTTGTGATAGTATCTGCTTTATTCATTATGACACTCCCTCTTGAGACGAACAGGATGAGTGAAAAACATCTCCCTATGCAAACACATGCGCAGTTATGCACCAGCTTTGGTGTGCCTCATGAAGACATATACTGTAGATCACAAAGTCTGGGCAGAGAAAAGAATATATATGGCTACTTTTCAATGGATGTCAATGGTTAAACATGCTTTTTGGGTCCAAATGATGTGGTTGAAACATTGACCTGCTGTCTGGATCTACATGTAATTCCTAGTGGTAAAGCGACATGAGTTTTAGGAGTCGATGATAATTTGTTCCAATGATTCTTCCTTATGGTATCATAAAGACAGTCGAGTTGGCCAAATGTGTCAGCTCTTCCTGAAAGAGTCGACCATTAATCTGGTGCACAGACAGACGTCAGTGAAGCACCAGGATAATTTGAAATCAAAGATGACGTTCATAGCGAACATTGAAACAAAGGCGCTTTAATGTTGAGGGACTTTACCCTTCACTTTCAGTTGAGTAATTCGCTCGCTGTACATTTGGATGAAGCGCTGATGGAGGGTTAAATGAATCAGATTGGTCAGTATACATCAACAAACCATTTTCCCTTCACACCTCAGTGCTACTGGCCTCATAAATTGAGACTTTGAATTCTCGCACACATGGCTTTCTGCTTGCCAGTAGTCAATATGACTATGAAATGTCTGAAATGAGATCTTTCATTGAACACTTTGAGTGTCCTCGTGTGCTAGACTCAATGCTTGATGGTCTGTTCCCCTCATGCTCTCACTTACCCTGGTGGTGTTTGAAGGAAACTTCGTAAGTTTTTTTTTTTTTCCCCGGCTGGAGGGTGGTGACAAGGTTCACATATGCTCTCCAATGGGATATGCATTTTGTATTATACTCTCCAATACAATACTTGCATGTTGCATGTTACAATATTAGTAGTAGTAGTAGTTGTAGTACACTAAAATTATAAGGCAACCAGCTTCAGCAGATTTTTGAGTTCTCTCAACTTATTTTTGTAGGAGATTCTCAACTTTTTGTTGTATAAACTTAAAACAATAAGTTGAGAAAACTCAAAAATCTGCTGAAGCTGGTTGCCTTAAAATTTTAAGTTGGCTCAACTTATTTTTATTTTTTTTTTACAGTGTAGTAGTAGTATTTAATATTTTAATAATCATAAGAACCGTGATGTAATAATACTAATTATTAAAATAATTGTATTATTTTTGTTTTTGTTAATAACATAAGTAAAGATTTATCACAAATTAATATCATCATCATCATCATCATCATCAACAACAACAATAATAATGATACTACTACTACTACTAATAATAATAATACTGTTATTGTCACTGTTGTTTAAAAGGCTAATTCTTAAAACATAGAATAATATAAAATATTTTTATATAGTATACAATATTTATATAGTATAAATAATAATAATAATAATTATTATTATTATTATAATTATTATCATTATTATTATAATAAATGTGAAATAAATACTGTGTAAATATGTATTATTATTATTATTATTACTACTACTTCTACTACAGTAATATAGTTGTTGTTTAAAATTATAATTAATTTAATATTTAACAGCTAATTAATTTAATAATAGTTTTTAAAAAAATAATGATAATAGTCATTTATTATTATTATTGTTATTACTACTACTACTACTGTTTTTTTAATGTCTATTATTAGTTAAAAAGATAGAGTATAGAAATATTTGTAATGTAATAATTATAGGTGTATCATCATCATCACCACCACCATCATCAATAATAATAATAATAATAATATATTGTGTAATTATTATTATTATTATTATTATTACAGATCTGTTATAGTTGTTGTTTAAAATGTTAATTAATTTAATATTTGAAAGTTAATTAAATTTAATAATAGTTTTAAAAGAATCTTTGGATAAGAATGGTCATCAACAACAACAACAACAACAATAATAATAATAATAATGCATTTCTAATAAATATTATGAACAAATACATATTTTATCAGCATTGTCATCATTATTGCCATTTTAAAAATATTGTAATGATTATTCATGTGAATCCAATATTTAAGAATGCATATACATTAATTACACTAACAGTAAGTAAATAACATATATTATTATTTCAAAAATCTATTACATTTAAATATGTGTATTTAAATGAAGCAGCTAGCGCTGCTTATTTGATGAGCTTATTTACTTACATGATCCAATGCACCATTTTTCTTTACAGAAGAAGATTTAAGCTTAAATTCTAAGATTAAGATGTCTTAAACATAAGATGTCAAGTAATAAAAAAAGTAATTTCAACAAAAACTTCATAGCCTTTTCGTTTAATTTTTGTAGTAATGACTGCCTGACTGTACAGTATAGCCAAATGTTTCTGGTAAACACTGCCAAATTTCATGTACCCTGCTTTAATCAACCACAGGGCTATCAAAACACTTAACTTACTTGTTAACTTAACAACTTAAAAGATGACTGATCTAAGGATGGCGAGACGGTGTACGCAGTCCATTCATCAGCAGTAATTACATCACAAGCACGCAAGCCGCGAGGCCCCTCTCGCTTATGTAACCCTCAGTGGTCTTTCCCTCTTTCTGCGGCCAAACGAGAACCATGCATGTATGTGCGCAGATGTCGTGGAATCACAAACATTGTCATTCAACATTACAAGGACGGGTTGCGAACACAGGACAGCGATTTTTGTTGGGGAGTGAATTCACGCCCCCTTGTTTCTGAGTCACGAACTCAACCGCAGAGAATCTACGATTGCGTATCCTTCCTTTGTTCTTTCATTCTTTGATTTCAGCATCCGGTTCTTTTCCCAACTGACAAACCTCTAATTGGATCTGCAGACGGTCATCTTGAATTTGGAAGCGGACCGTAGCTTTTCTCGATTAATGCGCAATTGAACCGGATCAGAGTGGCGCAATTGCAAATCTGTTTTCTTTATAAGGGAAGTCTCGGAAACAAACAACTTGGTGAATCGCAAGCATATGTGGAGAGACCCTCACCGGGGCCAAGGCCTTTCTGCACCTACAACGATGCCGAATTGGTAACTTCGAAGCGTAAATCCGCGACTCGCGCCAAAAATCCAGATTACAATCGCTTGAAGGGCTCGTTGCCTGATTGTATGACAGCCAGGTTGGCGATGGCCTGCAACTGCAGATCTCATCAGGTGGAGAGATATTCGGAGGATTTGTTTCCCTCTTCTTTTGTCTGTTTAAACAATTAAGGCCTGGACATGACAGAGAATTGGACGGGCGTCCCCTTCGAGGTCCCTGGCGTAAGATCCTGCTCCAGCCGTGATTAAGTGATGTCTTTTGGAGCCGGTGCCGGTTTAGTTATTTCTTTTGTTTTGGGCTCCAAGGAAAATCTCCACCAGAGCAGATGCTGGGGTAGGCAGGAGTGAAAGGGAGATGAAGGAAAGCGAGAGAGAGGTGACACATTTTCTCCGGGAAACCTCAGAGGGCTCATCACGGACTGCTGATCTTCCAACTTCTTCAGAATATTTTAGTGTTTTTCCTTCTCATTGCGACCTAAGAAACTCGCAGCGTTGCACTCCAGTCCATCGCGAGTCCAATAATCATGTCAGATATAATCTATGGCTTCTGCTTCCAGAGATGTTTCACTTTATAGATCAGGAAGAGTCGAAATGATTCAGTAGTAAAGAGCAAAATGATGCAAATAATTTTTTCGTTGGTCAATTTACATGCAACTGGAAAATGGCTTACGTGAAGGTTTGCTTCGCATTTTTCAAATGCACAGGCATTGCAATAAAATTTGATTTCTCAGACTGTTTCAAACATTTTTTGTGCATTTACAATGGAGACCAGACCTTTCAAGCTTCTAAAAGGGCACTATATTCCTATAAGTACTATATTCCTAATCGCCCATATGAAACTTTTCATAATCGCATCCAAAATAAAAGTTTTTGTTTACATAATGTGTGTGTACTGTGTATATTTATTATGTATATATAAATACACACACATGCATGCATATATTTAAGAAAAATGTTGTTTATATATTAAATATATTTATGTATGATATAATTTATATGAATATTAATATATACATGTAAATACATGTAAATATTTTCAAAATATATCCTCTATGTCTGTGCCTTTATACATACATAATAAATATACACAGTACACACACAAAAAAAAATATTTTGGATGCGATTAATCGTGATTAATCATTTCACAGCGCTATAAAATACTCACCCACAAGTTGTTCCAAACCTGTATGAGCTTCTTTCTTCTGTTGAACACAAAAGATGATAAAAGAAGACCAAACACTTGACAGTAGCCATTGACTTCTATAGTAAGAAAAAAAAAAAATATCAGCATTCTTCAAAATATCATCTTTTGTGTTCAACAGAAGAGAGAAACTCATACAGGTTTGGAACAACAAGTTGTTATACACTGATAATCGTCCCATCCATTGAGATGTGAACAGCTGGTGGCTGGATTATTGGTTCATTGAGTTGAACTCGGCAACCGAATCAGTCTGGTTCATGAACAATTTAATCGCATTAAATCGAAAATATCAGACTCAAAGGAACAATTTTCTGTGAATAACAAACATATTTCCAGAGGTGGGTTGTAACGAGTTACATTTACTTCGTTACATTTACTTGAGTAAATTTTTTGGGTAACTAGTACTTTTGGAGTATATTTAAAGATGGGTACGTTTACTCTTACTCAAGTACATTTTTAGTGAAAAAAACCCGTACTTTTACTTCGTTACTGTGGGCGACGCTCCTCTCGTTACTTTATCTTAATGCAATACAAGTTACTTTTACTTCGTTACTGTGGGCGACGCTCCTCTCGTTACTTTATCTTAATGCAATACAAGTTAAAAATGCTTCAATTTATTCCAAACGCGCTGTCTACTTTTCTCTGGGCAATGAGCGATGCCCATTCGCGAATGATTCATTCTTTTGAGTCAATTCTGTTCAAAGGCTTGATCAAACCAGTTGGCAAACCAGTGAATTGATTCGCGAATCAGTTTGAATGATTCGTTCAGTTCCCTGCTGCACAGTGCACACGCTGAGTCGTCTGAAGCGGTTCTCACTCAGAGTTGTAACATCAAGAGTGTTGAAGATGTGGCTTTGGATCTACAGTCAAGTGAAAGCAAATCTACAAAGGCTATTGCTTGCTAGCTATGAAGATCTTTATTAGATGAACACCGTGTGTGCTGTCTACGGTTCCACAGGTATAGATTCGATTACAGTAGCCTACACGATACCACTATGACATTAGCAGTTTGTTGTACATGTACCTTATACATTAAATATAATTTATACATTAAATAAGCTGTCACAGAGTATGAAATGAACACCTGCCAAACCTGCCTTAGCTGGGTGCGTGTGACCTGTACCAGGAGGAATGCCTTTGCCTAGACACAATTAATATTTTTAATATTAATATTATAATATTTTATATTTTCACAATATTTACACTTGCAGAAATATAGGCTGCATTTGTTTACATTTTGCAGAACAGACGGAAGAAGATCCGTCAGTGTGCATTTGTTTGCCTATATAGCCTATATGTGAAGAGTTCAGATGCAAAAGCCTCTTAAGTGCAGTCTGAAATTTTCTTCTAAAGTGAGCATTTTTAATCACTCTCCTATATTTATGTTCAGTTATTTCACTTTAATGGCATAGAAAATGACCTATACATTGCCATTACAGTAAAATTACTGAACCTAAACATAGGAGCCTGATAAAAATGCTCATTTTAGATGAACATTTCAGACGGCACTTAGAGGCTTTTGCATCTGAACTCTTCATATATGCATACTGTATATAATACATAATTAATATACTTTAAAATATAATTTAATTCAGTGATGCAAATCAGAATTTATCAGCTGTTACTCCAGTTTTCAGAGTCATATGATCGTTCAGAAATCATTCTAATATATTGATTTATTACCAGTGTTGGAAACAGTTTTGCTTAATATTTTTTGGAACCTGTGACATTTTGTTCAGGATTCTCTGATGAATAGAAGCTAAAAAGAACAGCATTGATGATAAATCAACATATTGGAATGATTTCTGAAGGATTATGTGACACTGAAGGCTGGCGTAAAGGCTGATGAAAATTTTGATTTGGATCACTGAAATAAATTACATAAAAAAAAAAAAAAAAAAACATTTAAAATCTTTTGAATGGCTGTGTGTATGTATATGTATATATATATATATATGTATATGTATATATATATATATATATATATATATTTTGTGGCGGGAGGAGCAAACGACAGACACAGTGGGTGTGGCGTCAGGCCTCGGAGAGGCTTTTATTTAACAGAAATTTCAAAATAAAGTGTCCA
>JAFVLL020044520.1:0-12842 GCA_021397915.2 Tor tambroides | reverse complement strand
GTGCATGAACGAGAGTAAATGCCAGCTAATTTACATTGCTTTCTGATCACTTTATTGTGCACTTTTTGCACAAAAATTAGCTTATTCTTACTGTGAACATTGAAAATGATGCATGTGTTTTTCTGTCGGTTAATTTCTTGATTGCCACTTTGAAAAGATTTCTGGACATTTTAAGCATATTTTCTGTCTCCCTTTAACGCATTTGCCCTGTTTTGATCCATATTCCTGTGAAATTTATTTATCTTTATTTTATTTTGTCATCATTATTTCATTTTAAGGAGATAAAAATGGTCCTTATCAACTTTGATTGACATGGCAATAAAATTCACATCATTTTGGCAGTTAAAATTTTGGGCTGGTTTTTGTTGAAGTGGGAGGGTTTTGGTGAGCTTTTGGGCTGGAAATCGTCAACCCGATCTGGCAACACTGCGCGTTGCGGTTCAATACAAAAACACTGCAGTTTATTGCGATTTCATCCCGGAAAGACGAATATCGGTATGTCCATGTTTCATCTCGGTTCCTGACGAGACCTGTTACATTTAACGCCGGTAAGAACAATTTGACACTAATATATAACATGTATCTGCTATAAAGAGGAAAGTGTGATGATGATAATACTAACAGTAGCTGTGTTAGCAAGCATGCTACCAAAACAAAAGCTGTTCGGTACTAAATGGATTTACCTTTTAAATGGGTTTACACCGTGTGTGGTATTTTTTTTTTTTTTCCTCATACTCATTCTTTTGATCGTTCGTACAGTAATGTATATATTTTTTTCCGTTTGAAAGGCACAGTATCAGTACAGTAGTAACGTGTTGCATCTTGTTAAAGTCTCTAGTGAACATGATCACATGAGCACAGTCAGTTACTAACATCACACTGATATGATTTACATAAAATCCTGCATTACATCCTGTGCACAAGCACACTCGCTCTTCTCTGGAGTAGACTATTGGTTTAGTGGTGATGTCAATAAAAAGTGCAGACAGAGTAAATTAAGGTGGTTTGGTAAGTCGAGCTGCAGGTGTTAATGGCACACCCAGAAAACAACAATAGGAAAAGCATTTATTTCCGTTTTGAATTTCTTTGAGAAAATAATAATAATAAAAATGTTTAGGTTTTTTTTCCTTTACTATTTTAAAGCCTCAAATATTATATATATATATAGAGAGAGAGAGAGAGAGAGAGCGGTGTTTTTTTTTGGTTTGTTAAATTGTGTATATATAGTATGCAGCTCATACACAAAGATGAAAAAGACTTTATTCAGAGGCTCAAACAGCAAAATATGCAATTTGGTGCAGTTGCTAATAATTACATGGGCAAAATGTAAGAAGAAAATGTAACGTAAATTGTAATGTAAGTCAGTGAGATCTTTATAACAGTATGGTTGACTACGTAATTGCATATTAATAAAATTTGTCATTCTGTATCTCCCAAATAATATGTCTTAGTAAGATGATATTTAAATACTTAGTTTTATGATCAAAGCTCTGTAATTTTATTATGGAGGTAAAACATAAAATGCAATGCAATACAATGATAACTGAGAGATGAACAACATTTTTCAAAAGACTGATGGATCATATTTGATACTCAAAAAAAAATGATGTAACACATTACTATCCATTATATATGTTACAATATAAAAGTTGATATTGTTTACATTATAAAAATCAGTAAAGGTTTAACAGTAAACTGTGACCTGAAGGAGGATTTTTATTTTATTTTTTTTACAATTATACTAAAAGAACTTGTACTTGCTAAAAAGTCTAAACTATCAATCAGACAACAGAAGGCATGTGGTAGATTGTGTACTACAGATTTTACCACAGTGTTAATATGATAAAGAAATTATCATGTTGATAATTTAGAGGATATAGGAATTTAATACAGTAGGCTTTATAGGGTTAACAAATGCAACATTTTTTGTTATCAGCCTCTACCAAGATGTTCATTAATGGTTAAAATGCATTGTCATCATTCTGCTTCTGCTTCAGGCATTTACACCTGGGGAATATTTATTTGGGAGAAATCACCTTTGCCCACTTCCATAATGGTGTAAAAAAAAAAAAAAAAAGAATAACAATTTCAGCCACAACTCTGAGATTGTTGCTATATTAAAAAAAAAAAAAATCTTGCCAGTTGACTATAAACCAGTGCTGTGATCAACAATACATTTGCATCATATGTAAAATATTATTTGCTTAAAAAAATAAAACTTATGTTGATGTTGAATTGAAGCACATTTTTACTGTGAAATGACATCTCAACAGTTTGATTGAATTTCCCAAAATATAATAGTCAGTCACCAAACTTGATTCAGTAAGTATGTGATTTGATCTATTCAGAAAGTCTCTGAAAGAAAATGATGCTTGTGTCTGAAATATGCATGAAAACAATGCTATGTTATGAGCAGTTTGACTGCTGCTACATCCTGACACGATGCTGATGAAAATGGTATATTCTTGAAAACTGCAACGAGTTCTAAATGTTTAACACAGTGCTGTCTATGTTCAGACACTAAGTTATGATGACCAACAATGCTGGCTAAATAGGCAGCTCATTAGGTTTTAAATCCCCGAAAATGCTATCTTTATAAAATGCAGTCTAGATCAGTTTAATTACTAAAAAATGCCTCATGCATTTGGTTTTGAGACTCAGCTGTATGTTCTCCTCACTTATTTCTTTCTCTTATTTACATTTGTGTTTCTTTGTTGCTATTTCCTGTATTATGTGGCTTTAAATGTCTATGCTATATAAAATTTATGCTTTCTTTTTCAGAAACCCATTTTTCTGGTGTTTTTGAGACAGTGACTAAGCATGATGGGTGCGCTCGGGAACGGTCGACGTGGCGGTCGCTCTCCGTCTTTGCTGGTGGCGGCTCTCATCGCCTGCGTCCTCCTGCTCGGCTTCAACTACTGGGTCTCGAACTCAAGAAACGTCGAGCTGCAGGTTTGACACTCTGTGTTTAGATGTAGTCTGTGGCAAGTGAGTGGCTGTTAACTATAATTTGCTTTGTGTTGTTCTCCAGAGCAGGATGTTGGAGATGGAGAGCCGCATGAGGCAGCTGGCCACAGACAGAGACCGAGAGCAGCAGAGCAAGCTGAAGGTGGAGGAGGAGATGCGCAGACAGAGCGAGCAGCTGGAGTTAATGGAGGAAACACACCAGAGACAGCAGGACACCGCTCTCAACACCTGGAAACTAGAAAGAGTATGAAAACGCTCATCTTACACTCACTCACAGCAGCTCAGCTGAAAACTCAGAGCTACTGATTGTGCGGTTCTGGGTCATGATTTAAAAAGCGGATTGTTTTTATTACAATACATTAACAGTCAAAAGTTTGGAATAATTAAGATTTTTTTTGTTTGTTTCTGACAGAAGTCTCTTACGCTCACTAAGCTTATGTTTTTAATTAAAATAAATAAAAGAAAGTAAAATGAATACATTTTTAAAAAGTAATTTATTCTTGTGATGCATAGCTGAATAATAGCCATTATTAATAATTGAGCATCAGTAATAATTAATAACTGAGCAGCAAATCAGCATATTAGAATGATTTCTGGAGTAATGATGCTGAAAATTCAGCTTTGCATCATAGGAATAAATGACATTTTACTGTATATTAAAATAGGAAACATTTATTTTAAATTATAATAATATTTCACAATATTACTGTTTTTACTGTATTTTTAATCAAATATATATAGCATTGGTTTCTTCTGCTGAACACAAAAACATCTTCAAAATATTTTCTTTTATGTTCAACTGAAGAAAGAATTTTTTTTTTTTTTCAATCACACAATTTCTACCTGAGTATAACCAGAAAAATATGAGTATGAGTTTATTTGTTTGTTTGTTTTTTTCTAGTTTTAGAAATTTTTTAATTTTTTAAATATTTTTAAAATTAGTAACCAATTACACAAAGCCAGTTTCAGTGGTTATCCAGGTTAGTTAAGTTTGAGCGGTGTTCATGACCATAGTAACTTAAGCTACATGGCTAAACTGTTCTGGAGCAGGTTTTATTCTGGGTAAGAGATCACAAACCAGAACTGGACTAATCAACTGTGAGCAAAGGGACATGCATCTAACACAACACCACCACACTCCTTGTATCTCATGAACTAAATTAAAGCACTTCACACTCAAAGAATTTTAGAGACAAAGTCATCTTAATATTGTTAATATAGTGTTAATATTGTTGCAAAATTTGACAGATCCTTCATTGTGTAAAAATTGGGACGCTAGATGGTGCTATAGGGTTATGTAACAGAAATGTAATGTGAGCATCACTAGGTACTGATGCCAAAAAAATGCTGTCTAGGTTGACATGTATGCTCTGCTATCTAAAAATGCTCTCTACATAGGCAGCTCACTTCGATTTGATACCCAGTAATGCTATCTATATAAACACATATTCTATGATATTATAGGAAGCTCACAAGGTTGATACCCAGAAAACTGTATATGTACCAGTGGTTCTGAACTCCAAGGCCCCTATTGTCCACAGCAATATTCGAAAGTTCCCTAGCCCTAGTATCTAGATACCTCCCAGTATCTTTTTTTCACTCTTAGAAAATATTGAAATTAAAAAAGGTAAAAAAATAATAATTAAAAAGATAAGATAATTGAAAAGATTGATTGATTTATTATATACTTGATAAAATATTAGCAAAAAGCTTGCCATATCTATTAATATGTATAGAAATCACACTTTCAAAATGAGACTACCTCATATATCCAGGTTTTCTAAGACTTGGTTCTTAAAAATTATATATATATATATATATATATATATATATATATAATAAGACAAGAAGTATCTTGATTTTTTTTTAGTTGCATCTTGTTTTAATGCGTCTTTTGTCTGATTTTAAGTCACCTTGAGGCCCGCTTGGAAGTTTGCTGAGGCCCCTTAATGGGCCCCGACCCCCTATGAACCACTACTATAAAGACAGATAGGTCCCACTTTATATTAGGTGACCTTAACTACTATGTACTTACATTTAAATTAATCATTTAATACAATGCACTTATTGTGTACATACATGTTTTTACATTGTACTTATGTTTTTAAAAGTACCTATACGTAGTTACATCTGTAATTAATTTCTGTAATTACATTACAAGTTACATTACAATTACAAGTGCTTTAATTTAGTTCATGAGATACAAGGAGTGTGGTGGTGTTGTGTTAGATGCATGTCCCTTTGCTCACAGTTGATTAGTCCAGTTCTGGTTTGTGATCTCTTACCCAGAATAAAACCTGCTCCAGAACAGTTTAGCCATGTAGCTTAAGTTACTATGGTCATGAACACCGCTCAAACTTAACTAACCTGGATAACCACTGAAACTGGCTTTGTGTAACTGGTTACTAATTTTAAAAATGTGATTTCTAAAACAAATAAACTCATACTCATATTTTTCTAGTTATGCTCAGGTAGAAATTGTGTGATTGAAAAAAACAACAACATTTCTTTCTTCTGTTGAACATAAAAGAAAATATTTTGAAGATCTTTTGTGTTCAGCGGAAGAAAGAAACCAATGCTACATGTATTTGATTAAAAATACAGTAAAAACAGTAATATTGTGAAATATTATTATAATTTAAAATAAATGTTTCCTATACGGTAAAATGTCATTTATTCCTATGATGCAAACCTGAATTTTCAGCATCATTACTCCAGAAATCATTCCAATATGCTGATTTGCTGCTCAGTTATTAATTATTACTGATGCTCAATTATTAATAATGGCTATTATTCAGCTTTGCATCACAGGAATAAATTACTTTTTAAAAATGTATTCATTTTACTTTCTTTTATTTATTTGGTCCCACTTTATATTAGGTCGCCTTAACTACTATGTACTTACATTTAAATTAATCATTTGATACAATGGACTTATTCTGTACATACATTGTACTTATATTTTTTTAAAAATACCTATATGTAGTTACATCTGTAATTAATTTCTGTAATTACATTTATAATTTCACTGTTGACCCATCCCTTACACCTTAACTCACCCTTAAACCTACCCATACCACCAAACCTGTCCCTAACCTTACCCATGTCCCACCTCAACAGCAGCAAAAGTGTTTTACAATACAATATGAATACAATAAGTACATTGTACTTATTTTTTGATCTAAGTACATAGCAGTTAAGGCCACCTAATACAAAGTGTGACCGACAGATATTCTAGTATGCTCAAATTCTCTCTATATAGTAGCTCACTAGGTAATGCTGTCTAGATAAGCAGGTCTGCTATTATACCCAAAATTGCTCGTTAGGTAGACGGGTCACTAGGTTTTGATGGCTGAAAATGTCATATTGGATATGCTAGGTGTCTGTTTTTTTAAAATCTTTCCTCTTTCATAGGAGAATCTGAAGCTCAACATTTCCTCCAATGCTAAAACAGTGCAAGACATGAAAAGTAAGTGTCTACCTCATATTTGTCCTATTACATGTGCTCTATGATGCATATCATCTTTCTTTTACACTACTGTTGATTCTCTGTTTCTAGATCGAATGAAGTCATTAATGGAGGATGTGAATAAAATGCAGAGTGAGCTGAAATCCTGTCACAGTAACATGGACACGCTCAGTAAGAAAGCCACCAGTGAAATGTAGGTTCATTCTGAATGCTCTAATCTACGATACAAAAGACATTATATTCCTTGATCAGTATGATAATGGCTGTGTGTGATGGGGCTGTGCAGGACGCAGTGTAACAAACAAGCTGAAGCCATTAAAGAGGAATGCAATGTGAAAATTGCAGCTGCCAAACTGGAAAAACAAAAGGCATCTGACAAACTTGCTCCACAGGTACAGCTATGAAAAAAGTGGCCTGAAATGGCTCCTTTATAGTGATTCTTATCCTTCTGGTGTCTCTTTCCCCCTTTAAACTAAAAAAAGACACAAATTATGTCCTTCACAGAATGCTGATGGTTCCATGCAGAAAGTGTCTGTTTCAAAAGCCAAATCTGATGTTCCTGCTACAAACCATTCTGATAAAAACACAGCAGAACCTCCAAAAAGCAAGCCAGAAGTGAATTCACAGTCTAAAAAGGATGCTCACGTCCAAACCAATGAGTTAGTTGTGGAAAAGGATGAGAAAGGTACGAGTTAAGCCTTCTTTGTGGTTTTTAGGTGGTTGATTACTGACTCGAGTCCCTCAATACAAGTCGGATCACTCAGAAGAGTAATAGCAAAGCTCTCCTCAACAAACCACATGATTTTAGGTTTTCATGCTTGTAGCACGAGTACTGCATTTTCTAAATACATGTTATTGATGTCATCTCTCAAACTATTTATCCATGCATATGTTTAATTTTTATTAATTTTTTTATTTTTTTACTTTGTAATGTTTAATCAAAATATTATAACTTCTGGTGAAATAGCAGACTTCTCTCTGATAACATATGCATGACTTTTCTCTCTTTTTTTTGTCTGCTTAAACCATATCCCAAGCTTACGTTCATCTGCCTTTTTTTTTTTGCGCAACTTCCACTCCTCAAAAAAGTAATCCATTCCTGTGAACCAAAGCTGAATAAGAACCATTATTAATAACTGAGCATCAGTAATAATTAATAACTGAGTGGCAAATCAGCATATTAGAATGATTTCTGAAGGATCATGTGACACTGAAGACTGGAGTAATGATGCTGAAAATTCAGCTTTGATCACAGGAATAAATTACATTTTAACATATATTCAAATAGAAAACAGTTATTTTAAATTGTAATAATATTTCAGAATATTACTGTTTTTACAGTATTGTTAATCAAATACATGCAGCCTTAGTTTCTTTCTTCTGCTGAACACAAAAGAAGATCTTCAAAATCTCTTACTTTTGTTCAGCAGAAGAAAGAAATTCATGCCAGTTTGGCACAACTTTTCATTTTGGGTGAACTATTCATTTAAGGATTATGATTATTTTAATCACACAATTTCTCCGTGAGCATAACTAGAAAAAAATTATATTCATGCCTATGGAGTTATGAGATTTTTATTTACATTACTTTAGGCAAACCAGAAGTGGCTTCACAGTCTAAAAAGGATGCTCATGTCCAAACCAATGAGTTAGTTGTGGAAAAGAATGAGAAAGGTATGAGTTGCCTGTTTAAGTCTTCTTTGTGGTTTTTAGGTGGTTGATTACTGACTCGAGTCCCTCAATACAAGTCAGATCACTCAGAAGAGTAATAGCAAAGCTCTCCTCAACAAACCACATGATTTTAGGTTTTCATGCTTGTAGCACGAGTACCACGTTTTCTAAATGTTACTGATCTTACCTCAAACAATTTATCCATGCATGTTTTATCTTTAATTTTTTAAAAATTCATCATCTTCTTTTTTTTTTTTTTTGACTTTGTAATATTTAATCAAAATATCATAAATAAGAACTTCTGGTGAAATGGCAGACTTCTCTCTGGTAACATGCCCACCTTTTCCAGTTATTTTATCTGCTTACACCATCCCTGCAAGCTTGAGCTCATCTGCCTTTTTTCAGTGCAACCTCCACACCTCAAAATACATTTATCATGTAATGCTAAAACCTTTCCAAGTGTCATGAAGATCTGTTAAACTTGGATGTACATCACAGTCCATTAAATCATGACTTGCAACCTCTGGCTAAAATCGTAATGAATTTGAAATTTGCTCATTTGCTTGGACAGTTGCATACTGTTTTGTCACACAAAATATAAACACATCTGAGGCTCAAATCACATCCAGAAATTCTGCATCTGCAAAGAGTCAAAACTTCACACAGCCTTCCGTGTGACACTCGATTGGAAATAAGTGACTTTGGGTCAGTAGTCTGTCATTGTAAGCAAAACTGTGAAAATGCGGTTTTAGGGTTATCACTCTTATTAAATGTGCCCCATTAAAGCTTTTAATGATCAAGAGAATAGCAAGAAGAATAGCAAGTCTTCACCACAACTACTACAGTAAAAACACAGAGGAACAATATTGTTGGAATCACTTTCAGAACAAAATTTTCCAGCTAAAAAATGCTAACAACAATGACAGTCAAGTAGAATCCACCTGACTTTATTGAGCTCAAGCATTTGAAGCAGCAGACAACGTAACTTAAAGTATGGATGCTATTATAGTTATCGTTATAGTTTTCACTCTTTGTTTGAACAGGCCTTCTTCAGTCTTGTAACTTTCTTACAACAAACAAAATTCTCCATGTACCTTCAGCGTGGGTCTTAACAACATTTTGTCTGCTTCTCTAAGATGCTGTAATTTTACAAGACTCACCCATCCCCACCTCCAAACCAACCAATAAGAATGAGACTCTTAATAAAGCAGCCAAGGAAGAAGTTCCAGAAGCAGTGGTGGACATTAAAGCACAGGCTTTAAAGGATGCAGGTAGGGTAAAGGTCATTGCACGCTGAGTCTGAAATATTTGCACGTTAAAAAATAAATACAACCTCGTGTTGTGTCAATCATGTTTACGCACTGCCTCAAACTTAAAAATCGGGTTTGATTTTCTGCGTTTTTCGCATCTGTAGCAAGCATTTTTAGAGGTGTTTCGACAATTCAGAGCCACCGTACAAGCGAACACCAAAATCCATAATGGAGTTCATAGAAATTGGTGGTCTTCTTTTTAATATGTGGCTCCAGTATCATTAGCAAAGCATCAAACTGAGACAAATTTTTAGGGTGACAAATACGAAAAAATGCATATAAAAATTTCGGACTCTTAATGGAGAAACACGCGCGTGCACACACACACACACACACACACATTACTACTTTTTCCTATCTTTGTACAGATACTGTAATGGACGAAGCAGAGATTTTAGACCCAAAGGAAGATGACATGGGGATTGGAGACGAGAAAGAGGAAGATGCCAAAATCGAGGACAGGAAAGAGGAAGACGTAGCAATTGGGAAGGAAGATGCCATTATGTACGACAATGAGGGCGAGATAGAAAAACAGCTCTCCAAGATTAAAGGTGCTGTTCAATATCATGTAGAAATATTCATGATATAATGTTATTAAACTACTATTTATTTATTTTGCAAACTGATTTTATTTTCTTTGGTAGTTGACAGCATGTCACAGAAAGTTGTTTAATCTGCATTATTATACGTCAGAAGCACTTTTGTCTTATGCACTAAAATTACTAAGGATTTTCTGTGCTTTTACAGATGAAAATCAAGGTGCTGGTCAAGATCTAGAGGATGATGTGGCAAATTATAACGGTGATGATGAAAACCAACCGGAGTCTGAGGATGAGAAACAGGCAGAGCTCGCTGAGATGTAGTTCCCGATCACATGATGTGTCTGCTGACAGCAACAATCCCTCCAGCTAAAGACTGTCACAGACTCTCATTAGTGGCCGTTCTGAACCTCCCAGCAGTGGGAGAGGACACCTGCTGTAAAGACTGATTTGTGCTGGGTGAATACTGCACTACTGTGTAATGAAGGATATGAGTTCAAGTCTCATAAGTCTTACCAGGACAGGCATGGTGAAAACATTTTTTCTAGTACTGATTTAAGGTTAAACTTGAATGTAACTACTACTCTTCTGAGATCGAGCCTTTAAATGAATGCATCATGGTGAATTTTCCTCTCTTAAATGAAAGATGCTTTGTTTTTGAACAAAAGCAAGAGCTGTTCTATTACAAAAGCTATTTTATCTTCTCTTCTATGGTCTGTTTTGATGTCTAAACATTTTAGCTGCTGAAAAATGCTTAGGAATATTAGCTGTTTAGACTGAAAAACACTCATCACTCATTTAATAACAGTGCAATCCAGTCTTTTATTTGCTGTAAAAAGTTACTTTTATGTTTATGTAAAAATTGCATTTGATGTTGGGAAGTGGAATATTTTTTAAGAAAATATGAGTTTCTTACTGAATTTCTGATCTCATAATAAATATTTCAGTTGCACTCCTGCCTATAGTGTGCATATAATGGGTTAATAATATAATATAATATAATATAATATAGCCTACCTCTATAAATTCAATTAAAGGCTGAACTTTGATTCAGTTTGAGCGTTATTTTTCAATAGTTGTTTGGAAACGTGCACACACCCAGTCTTTGAACATATTCCAAATTAGGAATGCAGCCAAAGGTATCAGATATGACCGATATATTTGAGACTGACCGAAACATGTCCGATTAGTTCACCTCGTGAGTGACACGCAGGCTAATATGCAGGTAATAGAAAATATTTAATTTCAGTCATATTTACATGAGAAATTATATTAATCTGTCCAGTTGTTCCGTGTTGTTCATTATAGCTACGTATATTTTTTAATAAAGATTTCAGAGAACAGATGCATTAGGCTACAACATAAAGTGAAAACTGGCTTAGATTTGCTTTTACACAGTTGATTATAATTTTTTTTCGCACCGTGTAGTTCTAGGAAGTAGCCAACAGGATGGTTCCTAGAGAACCGATTTCTCCCTCGGACCGTTTTCCTGGCTGCATTCAAACCGGCAGCAGGAACTCTGAAGCTTTTTTTTTTATTATTATTATTATTTATTTTTTTTATTAAGGCATACAACTCAAATACAAACTTTAACGGCACATTTCAACAACTAAACACAAGTTATTAGTATTGATACAGTAATTAGAAAGAGAAAAAGAAATTATATATGAGTTATATAAGAGAATTTTATAAGAGTTTCTGGGCGTTTCTGTCCTTCATGTAATAAAGAGACTTGGCAAACATCTTCAGTTCATTCTTCCATCCGCTGAAGTGAGGCTTAACCTTTAAATATTTACATCTGTGAATAAAATGTTTGCATAAAATAATTAAGTTATTTATCAAAAAGTCTATGTTCTTATCTTTCAACAGTACTCCAACTTTAATTGAGACCACAGTCAAAGGGTGTATTGATATATGTTTAGAATGAAGCCAGTTTTGAAATTCAATCCAAAAATTCTGTACAAGTTCACACTGGAAGAACATATGTTCTACAGTTTCAATGTCTTTCTCACAAAACCCGCATGAATTATTCTCCCAATTAAATCTTTCATGTAAAAAGTTATTAGATGGATAAATGTCATTTAGAATTTTGAATGTCACTTCTTTGGCCTTAGGAAGTATTGGATATGCTAAATATCGCTTCCTTATTTTCTTAGCCTCTTCTTCACTAAATTCTTGAAGAACATATTTTCTTTTAAGTTGACTGGGGAAGTACTCTTTGGATAATATCTTTCTAATAAACTTATTTGTAAACTGTTTGCTCTTTAAATTTGTACCTTCAATACAGAGTGATCTCATTTCTGGTATAGTACTAGAGTACAAAACAAACTGCTGAATCATTGTTTTCAGGGGTGCTGGGATGGCCTTCATTACTTTGTTGTATTCTCTAATTGAGCATTGTAGATTAAATTTATCACACAAATCCCTATAATATAAAAAATTACCAAAATTATCCATTAAATGCGATATTGCCCATATTCCTTTATCCATCCAAGTCCCTAAAAACAAAGATTTTCGATTACTAATAATATATCTATTGTTCCACAGGGGTGTATTATGTGGAGTGAAATTATGTTTAAATATTAAATTCCAATATCTAAGAACCTGCTGGTGGAAATCTGATAGTTTCACAGGCAATTTTTGTAAATCATAATCACAGCACAATAAAAAATCAATTCCACCCAATTTTCCAAAAATTGCATTAGGGATGTTAAACCAGAAGGAGTCCTTATGACTATAACAAAGAAATTCAGCCACTTCAACTTTATCCCAGAAAAATCTATAACATTCTTGCCACCTTCCTCAATACTCTTAATCATGTCAGCTTTCCTAATGTAATGGCATTTTTCCTTCCAAATAAAATTGAAATTTGTTTTGTTCAATAAA